>JAQQZZ010130582.1:0-13820 GCA_030265115.1 Mopalia vespertina | reverse complement strand
AAAAATAAACAATCAGCCAAGTGACCATGAGACAATCATTCACTCCATCATTAATAAAAAAATAAACAATCAGCCAAGTGACCATGAGACAATCATTCACTCCATCATTAATAATAAAAAATAAACAATTAGCCAAGTGACCATGAGACAATCATTCACTCCATCATTAATAAAAATAAACTATCTGTCAAGCGACCATGAGACAATCATTCACTCTATCATTAATAAAAATAAACTATCTGCCAAGCGACCAATCAGACAAATTATTCGTCAAACGAAACCGACCGTTAACCAAAATGACAATCTATAAAAGATATCCCCATGCAACCAACGTCCCAACGGAACAAAACACGCATGCAACCAGCCAGGAATTCAACCAGCTCTTTGACAGTTCATGACTTACCCGGTGCAGATTTGAGGATGGGTCATACCCAAACACTTCATGTTAAGTAAGTTGAAAAAGATTTGCCCAACTGTATTAGCTGAATCTTTTTTAACGGCCTTGAGACAATCATGGAATTTTTGGTCACACGAGCATTTAGATCTGTGAACAAAACAAAATTGCGTGTTGTTATACCGAAAAATAAGACAATACAGTAGTCGAGCGGCTTCTAGTGGTCAGCTTATATGATTGAATGATTAATTGATTAATTGCTGTTTTACGCCGTGCTATTTCACTTATATGACGGTGGTGTATTCCAACAATAATTGACATGTCACTAGCACAACCAAGATGTGGAGCGTTTCCAAAATGTTGGAAAGTTCATTTTCCTCCAGTGCTAAGTAAAGACAGTAGTGCTACTCTTCAAACAAACTACCCTTAGCCAGAGGGCCATCTTATATGAAAGTGACAGACAGGCCTCATCGCTCCTTTAATATTTAATGACGTTGACAAATGTCAAAATCATTGAATACCGAAGGCGAATGACTACATGTCATTGGTTATATGACAACTGAATGTCAACAGGTTGGCTTATACATAAGTTAATCACATTTCACTTGTTTTATTGCTACACTGTTTTCTGCCATTCCGTTCTCGCGAGCCATGACTTTTACGATAAGCTCTGGGTTATTGCCCACTTTCTAGCAGATTAGGTAAGTCCTTCTATCTCTTCAGCCTCTAAGGAAAAACTGGCCATTCACATTTCCAAAATAATGTAATTTTCAAAATATTGAATTGGTCATAAGAATCTCTTCTAAGAAATGTTGCAGACAATGCAAACCAAACTTCGTAAACATGATGAAAATAACGTTTTACACCCGTAACATGTATTACAGTGGAACAGGTTCTACTATACTGTTTTGCCTGAAAACGTCAAATGTTGAAACTCTACACACATGGTTGTGTGTCCCCTTTTCCAGACTTATTTTTAGTGCTGTTCAGACATTGAAGAACGAACAAGGGTCGACAACTCTGGTTCACATTAGCAAATACCAGTATTCGCCCTTGCCAAACACAAAATAAGAGAAATTTGAAAGCGTATCAGTTTTTACTGCCGCATTTCTTTTCTTTTTTCTTTTTCTTTTTTTCTCTGAAATAATTTTTGGGTCATTTAGAAAGGGAATATTAACAGTATTTTTTTTTCTTTTTTAGGGATGACACTTTCTGGGTTTGAACAGATTCTAAATCTGAAAATTTTACAGACTGAGACCCTTCTTGAAATCGAACCCACGACCTTTAGATTAAGGCACTAAATCATCAGCATTCTCTTTCTCGTAGAATTAATCGAAATGTTATTTTAATAGTTAGAGCAAAAGAACAATAAACCGAACACAGTGGGAACAGATTGGTTAGGGCCTGTTTGTTGCATTATACGTATTCAGAACCAAAATTTTTCCTATTGTCATGGCACCTATATAAGGGCGATCCGTGCATCAGCACTGCAAGTTCGAATCCCCGTGGAGGCAAGCACGTGTGTCTTTCTCTATAATAAAATATATAAGAGCCTCTATTTAACAATAGAACACAATAAATCTTACTTCAGCTATATGTCATTTTACTCTCTCCTTATTCTCGGCCATTTATCTTGCACACCCTTTCTTGCGCTTAAAAGATGTGATCATAGATGATCTGGATGTTTTTGCCAATAGGCTAAAGTCAACTTAAAACCAAGTTGTAATTTCCCCAAAAACCCAGTCTTGAATGATTGTCTTTCCACTCGTGATGTCAGATTCCCGCTGTATGTAGTTACACAGAAGATATCCGTGTCACAGAAGTGATTTCAGATTCCCGCTGTATGTAGTTACATTGAAGATATCCGTGTCACAGAAGTTATTTAAGATTCCCGCTGTATGTAGTTACAACAAAGATATCCGTGTCACAGAAGTGATTTCAGATTCCCGCTGTATGTAGTTACACAGAAGATATCCGTGTCACAGAAGTGATACGCTAAGATAAGGAACAACTGTATGAATTACTTGTAGCTCCAATCGGTAGTCTTTCGGTGATTTGGGTTCTTTTTCAACTTTATTTCTCTTTGTTTTAGTCGATTGGTTTCTGATATTCTCCAGTTTATATCTCGTATAATCTCATTGTGTCCTTTTGACGTCGAGGGTGACTCTTTTCTACATTGAAATTGTTTTAATAATTTTTCTGAAAGTTAATTCAAGATTAGAGAGATTGGAAATCACTTTTGACACCAAACAATAACATTAAAGTTGGTATAAAATACTACTGAACCCAACATGTATAGATTGATACTTACACTGTATACGGCTCAGTGCTGGTGAGACCGTACTTTGTTTTACCCGCCTTGATTGACTGTGGGCAGTGGTCGTGCGTCCTACAGCACATATCCAACTCACTGTTTTTACCAAGATCATCAAAGTCTGCTGCAATGTTTCCAGTTCCACACCATTTTGTGTCTGAAGAAAAAAAATCAGCTCTGACCAGTTATAGTTATTTATTAATTTTTTTCATATTCATGCATTGATCTCATCCGTACCTTTTCTAAAATATTCATAAAACAACTGTATTATTCAAAACTATTACACTATCTGCAGAATAATGGTTGGCTGCCTTAATCAGCAATTGTGTGAAGTATTTAGAAAGCATACCCATTCATTATTACAGTCACGTTTCATTCGAACATATTAGTAAAGGTACGATTACATTATGCGTCTAAAAGTCCTCTTATGGTCGACACAGATTTGAAAACATAAATAAAACATTAGAACTTATCTCTACCCCTTTATTGGATGATAAAACACCGACAATTGGAGACACAATATATATAGCTTGTTTAAGCCGTTTTTTTCTGTGCAGGGTGGGGTGTATGTTTTAACTGACAGCAACCACTGTCTGTTTTATGATTAATTAGCCGGATCTCATAAATAGAACAGTGGATCAAGTAGCCACAAGCAGATATTGGAAGACAAATCTATACAGCTAGTCCAGAATATGTCTGCACAATCACATGAAACGGAAATATTACAACTACAAGACAGTCAATAGCCATCTGTCTGACGACAAAGTCAAGAATATTATTAGTTCAAAAGATATATGCTTTACAATCGCAGTATGTGAATGATGGTAAAAAAAAATCGGAAACATCCTTTTGTTGGATCTTTTGCAGCGTCATTGGCCCTTTTCATGTGGCTGGAATCCGCATTATCATAGCATCGGCTTATCAGGGGAGGTAACTCGGAAAGCAAACATAGATCGCGTCTGGGAGAAACCTATTTCCTAATTGTCAAAAGTGAATAGATATCTCAATTACTGAGGCTTGACGGATAATAAATTCGTTATAGCTTATTTCTCAGGGTGTACGGCATGTTGTGACTGAACTGCAAGCTCTTACGCCACGCCGCATGCGGTTCAGGGCGTACGACTTTGTAGGACGGTCATAAAATTGATCCCTTACACCCTTCAAAAAAGTTAATAACTATTAAACCCAGGAGGCTTCTGCTCGAAAGGGTATTTATCGGTGTGTGCACACCCTGACTCTAACAACTGACGATACAACGGAGACTTACAAGGGAAGATTACATGTCTCTTTTTCCTAAGTCCTAAGTTAAGACCTCGAGCGGAGTTGGCGAGGGAACATGCTAGGACCATAGTCTGGAAACTCTCCTCGTTGACCAGGAACTGGTTCTCACGGGGAATTAGTTGGAGGGCAGCTTCAGACACACCCCTGATAAAGAAGACCATTTAATGTAAATGGTACCCGATGTGATGCGTTTATTATACATTTTGTTAACGTTCTGTCAGAAACGATTCTGAATGTTTTGGTGTGACTAGTTATTGAGCTTATGTCAGCAGTAAATTTGCAGCTACGGTTATTCTTTGTAATTATTTTTTATTCAATGTTTTCCAAGCGCTTTGGTCCATTTTAAGACCAGTCTGAATAGGACCCTTGTCGAGTTTAAACATGAACCTTTCTAAGTTCAAAACAATGCTACAAGACACAGTACTGAGTGTGATCAGAAGTACATTAAAGCGTAAAGCAGTTCAAACAATCAGTGAAAAACATCGGAGAGAGCGTGTCGTTCTCTTTCCAAAATAGTAAAAATTTATTTCGGATTTGTCACCTTTGAATTACCCAAGCACGGCCGGAGAAAATACATAGGGTCAATACCGGATTTAGGCCAATGGGCCCTGTGCTTGTTAAACGCACCGTACATTGAGTACGTGATGAGACACGCAGAGGTCGTGACTTCGATCCCCATCTGGAACACTATTTTTTCTCCTCCATAATTGTTTTTTTCTGGAGGTTTACGGGGAGTTATATTTGTTTGTTGTTCTATATTTAATCTTTTGTTCATCAATCAGGCCAGACTTGGCACAGTTTGTTATGTTAATTTCCTTTTTTATTTATTTCAAAAGGTTTGGGTAAAGGTATAATCTTGTTGTATTATATTCTCTTTTAAATAATATTTCACCAGAATCGGCTCAAATTAGGATGAATTCATTCAATATCATTTATTTTTAGCCTTAGCCTCACTCGCAGTAATCGTTTTTGTGTTTATTTTTTTTTCTACATTTTTTATGTATGAGTTTACTGGAATATATAACCTTTAATTAATTCCCTATTTTATTTTAAATAACATTGTAAAACAAATAAATCCCCAAAGTAATTTATTTTTTAAATAAATTGGTAGGTTTTGGGTTCAATTTAATTTTTGAAATATATTTTTTTTTAATTAACCTATCGGTAAAGCCACTGTTTGATAACCGGGCCATATCTTTTTTGCAAAAGATAACATGTAGTGTTACCAGACCCTCTAGCCGTGGTCCAAGTTAACGCGAGGAGAATCTGGTTCACGCGAGACTAAGGGACATGCAGCTTTGAGAGCACCATGGCAACAGGAATCCCCCTTTCAATCCTCTATCATGTTTATATATACTTCTATAATTGCAATGCTGTTTTAAAGCAAACGTGTTATGGACTGGGGGTTTGTTCCTTCTATAGTAAATTGTCCGATATACCAGGAATTGTTTTGTTGTAGCAAACACAGCCAGATCGACCCTTAGATTGAGAGTCCACTCTATATGAGTCCTTTCAAAATACACCAGGTCGCCATGAAACTACTGACATGGACATAATTCACAAGGAAGTCCTTGTCAAATTCAGACAATATCCTTTATATCAAGTAACTTCCCTATTCCCTTGAATAGTCCATTGAGAGTGTCTATTGGCTTTTATAGCTACCTGCTATTCCCACACAACCATACCTATATCACTAACGATAAAGAAGCCAGCGCAAACGCAAACATTTCTACTTAAGTAAGAATTTTGTTCAAATACTTGACAATAAAGAAAAGCAATTCTTTTTTAATTGCGGATTCTCCTGATATAGTTCACTGTATTTTGTCGACGAATTTCATCGTAAAAGCATGTAATAAGTACTAACACTCCTTACCTATATTCAAAGACACAGGGATAGGGCCTATACCAGTTAATAAGGTCCGTGAATTATATTATTCTCCTAAAACTCTCAGAGGCGCTGTCTTAATGGATATTAGCCTAAATTGTTATGAATGATTGACTGATTAATAATTTTATTCGCCAAAGAAATTTATTTGTAATACAACTACTTATATAATTATATTAATTTGCTGTTGTTAAAAGAGTGACCGACGTACAATAAAATGACCGCACCCTTGTAAAATCAGACAGTTATACCTACATCAGTTCGGTTATTGAGAATATATATCCCCTATAGATGATGAGTCTAATGTCCTCCTCTATATATATATTGGGAAACAATATCCCAGGTTTTGGGATATATAATCACCGCAGTTGTGGATATATACGCTTAGTGGGGACGTATTTTGGCAGCTGTTGGAGATATAATTATGCTCTCATATATACATATTTTGAATAAATGAAGATTGAAAAATTTGCTTGCCTCCACCGGGATTCGAACCCGGGACCTTTGGGTTACAGGCTCTCATATATTCATACATACATATTTTCAACTACGGTGTATCGTCATCAGGTGTAAATTGACTAACAAAGAGGAGAGGTGGAAGCTATATACCAGTATAAAGTAGTTAAATAAACAAGGCCAAATGTTCTAGCGCACAGTGTGGACCATAACCATAGATAAGATACTAGCAGGCTACATGTGTAATAAGAGGATTAATGTACCAAAGTAACTGCCTATGTAATTAGCTGTCTGGAGTGGAAAAAAGAATAATATGTGCTGGCACCATAAACACGGAGAAAATAAATTATTAGGGTTTGTGGAAATATATAAGGATGTTAAGTAGCCTATGACAAAACAAAACTAGTAGCATGAAATTCATATAACATATATATGCATGCATGCTATCAACTAAATTACGATAGTAAAGAAAAAGCAGATTCTGCATAGATTAGTACTGCTACCCTTAAAATAAAGAGCAAAAATATAAAGTATGGGTTAATATGGTACTAGAAGGGAGGGGGTAGAAAAATAACTAATATTAGAGCCCGGTCCATAATTTGGGTTCAAAAGGGAGGTAGAACAATAGTCACAATAACATTCTTTAATTGTAAAGATGGACTAAGATATAGATGGTTTCAAGCAACCAAGCGACAGTATAGGCTTACATATATATACTCTCAGTTCTTTGCTATATCTGTTTTTAGATATTAGGGTTGTAGGCTCTTAGCTAACCGGGATATATGCTCTCTGATTTATAAATTCGGTAGGTCTATATATTGTACAATTAAATATCTCATAAGAAAGAACGATAGACCTTATTTCAGTTTTGATTTGTACTGTTTATACGCTGTTTCTGTGTGCGTGTGTGGGGGGAGGGGGGGGGGGATGTCACAAGATGTGTAAATCACATTACGGTAAAGGTAAGCAGCTGTTGTTCATATCCGCTGTGTCAATGAAATATAACTATATAAAATACCACATAACATAGTAACAAATTATAAGGTAATGAGGACATACATTTAAACGTTTGTTTGTTTTTTCTTTAAAAAAAGATTTGTACAGATTCAATTATTTCAAAGATTCAAAGTACTTAATGAACACATTCTGAAGCTAGCGCCATTATTTTTCAAACACAACATAAACATAGGCCGTCAGTCTTGAAAAGTGGTGGCAGGTGAGGAAATTTAGCTCATGCCAGTGTCTAATGGTAGGTTACTTGGATAACGTTGTGATAAGGAAGTTGCCTTGTTCTGTTTTACAGATTACGCTTAACCCGGTGTCTACAGTTCCTTTTCGCCCAAACATTAAAATTTTCGGTATATTTCTTTAACTATATATATTTCACTCATTTTATTATGTAAAATATATGGGTAAGTAAAATTTCTTCAGAATAGCAAAGCAGTTATATTTACTTTGAAACATCAGAAAATGTTTTTTCGTAATATTTTTTTTTACGTATATTTGACTTACCTATCTCCATAGACGGAGCAATCCATTAAATGTCCCGTGGAATTAAACATTCTCTCTACCATTTTACCATGTGTCGTATAGTGAGCAGTCCAACTGAACACTGTTGATTCCGTACGAACGGAGATCGCTGCAAAAATCAGCAACAACACTGTTGTCGAAATTAAAGCGCAACATCTATTCGACTGAACGGCAGCCATTCTGATCGTTAGACTCTGAAGGGGTTAACAATTCAAAATACTTTGAAGGACTTCTCGGTTTTGTATTTTGAATGTCTCTCTAGCGATAGATTGCTCTAACCTTTTCAACTCCTCTCAGAATCACGGAATGGCTTGATTGCTACTCTACGTCTCGGTTTGTATGTTTTGTGCACGATTGAAAGTGTATGGGCACATAAAAGAATACAAAGAGTTGTGTGTACAGGTAAATTTGCTGAGACACATCCGGGTCTATGAACAAAATACTGAAAAGAATGGTTGTGTTTTACAGGGCGTAAAATTCAAAACTGGTGAAGCTGTAGGCCTACATGTATATTATGTATGAAACACATTTAAGGCATAGCCCTAGGTCAAGCTTCAAAAGCGCGGGTCATTTTTTTATTCGACTTTATAATATTTCATATATTGAAAAGATTAGTTTCGTTGTCATTTTTCATCTGTTTTTGAAAACCGAGCTCACCAAATACCGCAGTCAAGAGCCATTGTATGACCTAGTGCGTGTCTTCATTTAACTGTGTCGGGGTTCTGTTGTCTAGTTCTCTGTTTAAATTGTTGGTTTGGTTAATTGGGAATTAACGTCGTACTCAAGGGTATTTCGCTTATATGACAACGGATTGTCCGTTTCACACTGTTTCTTGCCGAATGCCGGTGGAAATCCGGGAGAAAACTTCATATACCTGTTGGTCGACAGACGGACTCGATCTCGTGAACGGTAAATCGGAGTAGGACGGTTGTATTTATAATTGACACAGAACACATATGACACATTGACAAGATGATTATACCTTTATTCACAGAATAATACAGTAGAGACAATACACATATATTCCTCAATGAAACATTTTGGAATTTCCAAATAAATATATATCTATATATTTTTTAATTATAAATGTTTACGATTTTAACATCTGCAAATATAGACACCCGATCATATAAAACAAACTAATTATTCATCAGCACTATTTGCCAATCACAATATCAAAAACATTGACATAATTTTACTTCATTCAATTTACAAATATACAAGACATAATATTTATAACAGCACAATACAACCACTTCCAACAATTCATGTACATTTCACAAATCACTTTTTACTGCTACAAAAATAATTTAAGAAACCAATATCGATCAACCTAAGAGGGTTGGGTGGATTTCCAACGTTCTAATCCGCCCGACAACCTCTACATCTTCATCTCATAATGAGCTCTAGAATGCAGGAAACAGAATGTTAAAAACTCAACTTGGGGTGAGCGTGGGGTCAGCTCACGTGAGCGAACAAAGGGATCTCATACGTAATCTTGCAACCAAACCTACATGGCAAGTTGAACAAGGCTACAGCTCTGAAAACACGTAACACTCGAGTTTAACACGTAAACACAAGCCAAGATCATTGCATAGGAGTAGTATAGTCGGAGCAACTCAGGTCGTATTTATTAGTACATAATAAGGAAGGGTTCAACGTTATAATGTAGTAATTTTTTTGTGCGTTATATGTAATGCGGATTGGATTTGAATCCGCTATACATGATAACGTAGGGTTTATGCGTTAACATGTATAGCGGATTGGTTTTGAAATCCGCATTACATATAACGTAGGGTTTATGCGTTAACCTGTATTGGCCGCCATCTTTGACTCCCCACTACTTATAGCGCATGGTTGTATGCCTCCCCAGTACTGATAAAGAAGGATGCATGCGTTATCAGTAGTGGGGAGTTTGCCTCCCCACTACTGATAAAGAGGCCATGTACGTTATTGAATATGAAAGTGGCTGGTGCTTTGTACGGGTTTGTGTGGACGTGTGTTTATTTTTGTTTTGTATGTTAACAGTAGTGCGGAGCCGATTTGATACCGGACTACATGTTAAGTAAGGATTTGTGGGTTATTAAATGTCCGGTTTTAAACCGGACAACATGTAAAGAAGGATTTGTACGTTAATGAGTACTAATGGCCGCCGGCTTTGACGTGGCGTCACAGGTTGCGGGTTTTGGCGTCGTGCGGGGTCACCGGAGTGCATGACAAGTATGTCGTCTGGTTGTTTAGGAATTTTGGCGGTTACGTTGTGTACAAGTCAATGACTGAGTTTATACATGATATCGTTAAACTCAACGTTTTTATGTATTAATTCCGGACGGAAGATACCGGGCTACAAGTTAAGTAAAGGATTTGTGCCATATCAGTAGTACGGTATCATACCGGACTACTGATCTGATTGTTTAGGAATTTTGGCGGTTACATTGTGTACAAGTCGATGATTGAGTTTGGTTCTTTAGTACATGATAAGTAAGGACTGTACGTTATTCAGTACTAATGAACGGATGGTTAACGCGTTAGTAGATGATAAATGAGACCTGTACGTTATTTAGTATTACGGTGTGGGGAGAGCAGCGCCCTCTGCATGACGTCACAGGTGGTACGTGATGGTCGTGGTTCTGAGAGTGGACTCCGTTGCCTTGAAAAAGGGGACGCAAGTCTTATATACTAGTACGGAGAATGGGTGTGTTGAGTCGGCGGTTTAAAAACGAAGGGATTTAATTAATTCTATGCCTGACGATGGCGGGGTATGGTGAAGTGTCCTCGTCGCTGTTACGGCTGCATCACATCCCGCAGGGGGTGACTTATGGTGGTAGGGCTGACCTTCCCATTCGCACACCCGCCCGTCGCCCGCTCGCCCGCGCGCATGTACGGCGTTCTGCGGTGGCTTGTAGCGTTTTTCTGCGGCGTGGTGTGGCGTTAGGACACCGTTCTGCGGCGTCGTGCAGCGTTCTGGGACGATGTGGGTATTTTCCCGTGATGCTTTGCTTGCTGTGTGGTCGTTGGGTTAGGCTTTGTTATGACAGCTTCAGGTATTTTGTGATGACCGAGGGAGCGTCGCCTAAGTTCCTCATAAGGACGTTGTTCTGACTGATGAATTTTGCGAAGCCGGTGTGAAACACCGAATTGCCGAACAAGGAAGGGTTACCAGGGATGGTGTGAAGGTCATGGAGTTCAACGTGTGCTCCATGACCTTAGTGTGTGTGTGTGTCACCGCACTAGATCCCGCAACCTCGTTCTGAGATCGACTAGTATAAAAGGCGACACAGTGAAGTGTGTTCGTGTCCTTTGACCACCTGATTGAGAAAGAGTGGACCATATTCCCCTGCGGTGTCGTATTAACCCAGAGGTGTAATTTACTCAGACATAGGAGAGAACAGCATCGCCACCATCGGGGGATTTATATATATATGTCATTGTAGAAAGAGAAAAGTGTGCTTGTGTCCCAATGGAGCATGTGCAACTAAATCCAGTTTTGAGGGACATAAAACAAACTGAACAAATCTGGGTTTTTCACTGATTATACATTATTGTTTGTGCTTTACACATATATGAATCATATCTTCTCGCTATGTTAATGATGAGATAAAATATGACATCGTTGACATACCTGGTAATTTACATAAAGCATCAAAAAATGAACTTTTCCGTTTAATATTTTAATACAGCGCTGCAGTAAACTTTCATCACTATCATGACACTATGTTAGAAAGTAAGGTCAAACACTGGTTTTACTACAGGGGGAAGCTAAAAACAAATTGGCCGTATAGTGGCAAAAATATTCCCACTGTTGCAATTTACCCCTGTTGTAAGTTGACCCGGTCTCCCCTACGGTATAGTCTATGGACTTGATATCAATATTATTGGATTTCTAACTAGTTGTCCACAGAACACATGTTAAAATTGTCTTATTTCAACGACTTGCTCTCATTCACCAATTTAACAGTGTGATTGCATAGACGTGTAGACGTATAGACTAGGGCCTACTTTGCAACCTTCCGAGTGTTAATATAGCATACTAGTATATGCTAAAAACGAGTTTCGATACCAGGATCTACCTACCTTCGGAATGAATTGTTCAGTATTATTATAAAATTCCGCTCACTGCATTTTCCTATTTCTCTTAAATATGGCCACTACATGCGATTCGGATTGAAGATTATGAATTTGTTCACCAGGCCAGTTGTAGCATAGCCGCCCTGATACATTAGACCTAAATATTACTAGAGTTGATCAGTAAGTGTTAAGAATTCCGTCTATACCGGTATCTCATGTTCTCGTTTATATTGCGCACCAATGACGTAGAAGAAAAACTAGACACACCATGCCAATCAAAATACACAGCCGCCATTGGTACAAGGCCACTGACTTCCGCTAGGGACAGAAGGTGAGTCGCTGCACATAAACAATATGCCAAAACACTGTGAAAATTGACATATTTATACGACAACATACTTTGTGTATGTTTCAAGCGGGAGATAGCGATTGACATTTTATCTTACATTGTACATAACACCAAAAAATATTTTTTAATTTTTAAAGGAGAAAAGAAATGTTGTTCTGACACCGCTCCATTTCCCTGTTTATCATAACTAAAAAATATAATCTACATCAAGTTAAAACTTTATGAATTAATATCGGGGTATATTATAAAGCATTATATCTAGACAAGTCCTGTTTTATGATAGTTTTACTCTGTGCTCAAGATTATTTCATATATATATAATGGCTGCGACAGATTAATTGCAGAGATTGGTATTCGTCATATGCATCCTATATCTATTTGCACTGGCAAATACAGGTGGGTTCCATTTGCCGCTGTAGGATGAGAAATGTAAGCACTATATATAGGTTAAAATTACGTTCTATGGGATTTCATGACTGAGAGAAGGGTTACGCAACTTCTATACTAAAGATGTACAATATTATAATATTATTTTTGGGACGGGAGGAGAAAATTGGCGATAAAGTAAATAAACAAAATGACTATGAATTGTATAGTATAAATGTCAAATGGAGAATTATTTTTCTGGGTTTTTTTTTCTCTTCTTTTCATTTTATTTTTTGATAAGAGGATTATGTTCATTTTAAGCGAGAAGCTGCCATTTAGAAGCAGTTATAGTTGAAACGTTACCATCCAGGTAATGCTTTGTTGGGTTGACGACAAATAAAAACACATTTTGGAGCCCCGAAATATCTTTTATCAGAGAACAAGGTAATGAATAAAGTACTCCCCCTCCCCCTCTAGAGTTAGATTAAATAAAGACTGAATTAATTGCAAATCTTAAAATGCCTACTTGACACTATTGTTTTAGGCAGGTTCTACATAGAATTTACCTTATTTCTCGAACACGGTTTGTTGCATTTTGAAATATGTAACGACGTGCCAGTCCAATGGGTGAAGGAATTCACCCTTGACACCACTGGCATCAAACAAAGACAAGACAGAAAAAATACAGGATAATCACAAGACGTCATTTTTTTTAGTTAAATAACGAAATTTATTTGGTGTTACATCCTGAGAGATAAAAGGTCAAAACCACGCGGTTACATGTGTGATTTTTGGGCTTAGAAAAATTGTTTTCCTTAAAATCAACCCAGAGATCCAGCAAGACCTTGAAATGTTGTTGAGCATAGCCTCGTGTACATATAGATGTAGGCTGTTAGTAGTCGTTCTAAAAGACAGTCTTATAAAGCCAACCAAACTTCGCTACCTATTCTTTGAGCTAACTGTTATATAAAAGTGTTTCAGTACTAACCCATGATCCGTTTTTGGAAAAGAAAGTCGTTTTTGTAATGTTTCAATTTTAATTATACTAGAAACCCTTAAGAAACTGTTAGATAGTAGTGTTTCATAATTAAATATCTTTGTTATACAATTTCTGAGTAACCACTTCTTGTTTTGTGATAGAACACAACGTTTCGATACATATGCCTGTATCGTCATC
>JAQQZZ010130571.1:0-13821 GCA_030265115.1 Mopalia vespertina | reverse complement strand
CACAGGGAGGGCAATACACAATGTTAGAGAACTCTTGGAGAAGGAACACTCGGCGACTGTATGTGTTGAGGAATCACAGCGAAACCCCCAAAACTGTTGTTAGTCAGAAGGTTAATGCATGCAGGTAATGCCTGTGTTATGTAATAAGACTGGGTGTCAGGAATCATACTTATTGTAGACTGTTTGCCTAGTCTGTTTATAGTGTACCTCTTGGTAAATATGTAAGTAAGAAAAAAAGTTGTTATGGATATACACAAGAATACACGTACATCTGGCCACATTGTCATTACTTCCAACTAAAAGAACATTATTATACTGTATATTAGTATACTGTTTTACCCCTGAGACCCCTTGGACTCAAAATGAATTTTTTTTTTATCGGTTGGATAAAAAGTTAGGTATTCAAACTATAGTTAGTCGTTGCTTTTTTTAATGTTTTCTGAAAGTTGTATTTAACATTATTACAAGATTTTCCAAGGTGGGATAGACAAAAAAATCCAGTAGGATCGATCTAATCAAAATTTAACAAAAATGAGACACCTTTTACTAGTTCAAGGACTATTCTACTCATTCAACTAATTTATTGAGTCTTATCGTTATTGTACTTCGAGAAATAAACCATGAAATATACAGTCTATTTTTTTCTGTTGACATTTACCCATTTTGCAATATATTTAGAAATAATAATTGGATTTTCACCACATTCACATTTATGTAATCCTGAGTTTTCAAGCTTTCAAAAATATATACATACATGTATATATGATATATGGTACAGATTTTAATTCTTGTGCTACTAGACTAATTACAACGGGTGTTCTGAAAATCGACCAAGGGGTCCAGCAAGACCTTAATTATCATTTATTCTAGGTAAAACATCACGTGACATTAAAGATAACACATTCGCGGACTGCCTGCACATGACAAGTAATGCGATAAAGTGCATGAAAAGCCATTCGTGCACCTAACTCCCTTACTTAAGGAATAACAACTGAAGGAATATTATGTTTCCAACAAAGAACACTGGACATATTTATATAGTTGTGTTAATGTGTGCCATAACTGTTTAGTGTAATGCCCTTGAGTCATGAGTTAAAAAAGGATTAGAAAATGTATCAATCAATAAACCATGTATTGAAACAGTCTGATTGAGTCATTTCCCTTTTATTCTGTTTGGGGAAGATACAGACTATTGAGACCTGGGATAACCTCTGATTCAGAGGTCAAAAGGCCAAGACACTTGTGAAAACATCCCTCTTTTATCTATCACAAATGTGAAAGCACATATATGTAGTATTTGAGGCATGAGTGCATGTATAAGGGGGGTATATGATACTATCACAGAGTGCATAGGAACAGATTTATATTTTGGCTTTAATGGTGGAATTCTTTTCCCTGTACTCAGAAGTTAGATGATTTATTAAATGAGATTGAGTGAGGGCTGTAAGTCAGTTAAACACATTAAAGAAAACAGCTCTGGATAATGAAGAGCCAGGTAAAGTGTGTTAATGCCTGGAATGTACATTGCCTTACTTCTGGCTTGAACAGACATACTAGTACAACCCCAATACATGTATTATCACTGCCACCAGTTGATACTCTATACTTTACAGTATACATGTATTTTATCTACCCTGAAACATCAGATGATTCATGGGTTTGAATTAGTCAACATCCCTGTGCCAGTTTGATTTATAGTCGGATATATACCCAGAATATGTTTATAAATGTAGAGAAGAGAATAAATTATCCTTTACCAGGAATGACACCTGTGGAATATGTCTGACTCTAACATAGAATATGGCGTGGGACTGGGGATGTTCAATAACTGCGTAAAATGCATGAAGTCAGACAAACTACTCAAGAAAAATAAGTGTGCAAATCAGGTAAAGAAGTAGTCAAGGGCTTAGACAGAGGGGTGTCCACCCATCCTTTAAACAGCCTGAATTGAACAATTGCCTCAGTTGAACACCCTGTTTTAGGAGACTTTAACATGCAGAAGATAGGGAAAGTGAAGCAAACTTTGGGCGTGAATGAAAACACCATTGACAACAAACAAAGACAAAATAGGAAATACAGGACAATCACAGGATGTAATACAGCACCCCACAAACAGATCAGCTTCATGTTACCCTTTAGCTCTGAGAGCAACAAAAAGCTCCCTCCGACCACCCACAATTGAAAAATGAAGTTAACAGTTCTCGGATATTAAAAGACAAAGAAGATGTATTTTCTTGTTTAAGAAAAAAGCTGGGGAAACTCTTCATCATGTTTAAAATGACACTAATCGTCGAATTAACATGTTGATAAGAATCCAACTGATACCAGTGCTTCTCTGATTTTTTCATTAAGGTGCAGTATTGGATTTAGTATCATTTACTCTAGGTAAAACATCACGTGATGTTAAAGATAAGACTTTGGCTGACTGCCTGTGCATGACAAGTAATGTGAGAAAGTGCATGAGAAGCCAATCGTGTACCTAACTGTACCCTGTACCTATCAATACGGATAAGTATGCCAATTTAAAGAGAACAAGCAGATGAAATCTACAGTTTGATTTCAGAGTTTACACCATCAAGCTACCTGTTATTATCTCTGTCCCTACATTTACGAAAATGGCAACATAAGTTTTTTGTTAGGGAAATAACATGATGGTCTTTCTATGTTTTACTTCAGGAAATCAGATTACTAGTTTCGTAATGGCAATGGAATTTTGCAAAATCAGTTAAAATCTGGACAAAGCATTCCAATTAATGAGATGGGTGAATTAGTATTAAAGCTTACTTGACGTGACTGGTAGACTGGCCCAGGCATAATAGAGCAACAGCTGCGGAAACAGTTAGAGAACATTGTACGAACCAAGCTGCAACGCTTGGAGGAGTTACCCGCGCGTTTTCTCATTGGATGACTTTTTACGGCAACGTTTTGGTCGGAGGTGGATATGATGTTTGGACATGGCAGTAGAGACTACTTTTGAAAGTTTTAGTGTTACTGTGTCACACTTAATCCAAAATCTATTATAGGGCTTTCCATGTCAAATAAAGGTAGCCAAATCCTCAGTAAAGCGGAACATTTAGAACAATTGTACATGACCTAGTATCTTTTGTCACCAGTAAGGCCACTGTCTATTTGTAGAAACATCCACAATACCATGTACTAGGCATAAAGAATACAGCGTTCATTTAACACCAAAAGTCACCTTCACTGATCTAGTTCTCAATGCAGACTTATGTACTAGATTTTCAGATGAACATATAAAAAGATGAGATATGTGGAAAATCCTCTCCAGGCCACGGTCTACTAGCCAAGCATTTGTCGTCAGACCAGTACATTCAACTGAATTACAGCCACCACACTAATCATATACATTCATAATCTTCACCAATTTTACACAAATTTTGAGAGATGAAAATGCAGAACACAGGCCATCTCTTAATCAGAATCAAACAGTTGTTGTTAGCTACAGCACTATGAAGGGATTAGGTCTTCTATTCACTAAGTCCAACAAGTGTTTAGAACCTTTGTAGGAATAAGCCGGAGTCTACAGCTCAAGTACACACTGTGGCAGATAATAGACATGGAAACACCAGTTACTCCACCCTGACTCAGTCAGTGTATTATAGACTGGCCTGATTCTCACTGCTTAACCAGAATCGTTAGATAATAGAACACAGCTGATGCAGTATTGTCCTGAATTGTCCACAGCCTGACGACCATGTACATGTACTGTTGATAAGTCAATTTCTATCAGCCTTCACGCTTTATAAGGGTCACACAGCAACCATTAACAATTAATCTGGAGTTTCCTTTCCGGGAATTGACCTAGTTTCAGCTGTACTGCAATGTTACCAAGCACCTGTTGCAACGGAGTGTAAAAGTTTGACCAGCCCTCATTGAGTGTAAAAGTCTAGTCACACCAGCCCTCACTGAATGTATAAGTCCAACCAGCCCTAAATGAGTGTAAAAGTACCACCAGCCCTCACTGAGTGTAAAAGCCCCACCAGCCTTCACTGAGTGTAAAAGTCCCACCAGCTCTGGTTATAATTGACCTACAATCCAGCATTGACAGTTTCTCCAATGCCTGGTAATACTGAGCATTGAAAGTAAATGTAATTAACCTTAGGGCTTTTGAGTGCCTAGTTCACTTCAGAAATCACAAAGCTCATATAATTAATCCACAATTAACACGGCCTTAATCTTTGATGGCTTTGACACTGACCCAGATTCCAGAAGACACACCTTGGTAAAAGAACACCAGAAGGTCCCCTTAACCTTAGTCAGAACTATCATTCTTCAAGGCTTCAGCTGGGGTACAGTGTAAGGTCTTCGTAAACAGTCCATATAATAATACCCAAATCTACCACCAAATATCTAACACAAAACGCCTGTTAACACACCTAAACTGGCTTGGTTATGTAGAGCAAGAAATGCCAATAATCCGCTACAGCAATAACACATTAATCATCCGGGTAGTACAAGTCCGAGACAACAGTTAGCAGACTAGGTGAAGACAGGCAACATATGCGACAACATATGATCATCTTCTCTTTAAAAAATAAATCTGTCAACGGATTAGCTTTTCAATTTCTCTCTATTAAATTGTCAATGAACTGAAATGTGAGCTAGGCTCCTGAGGATAGTCACAACCTCCAGGCTAATGGAGGAAATTTCCACACAGACTGGAAACGGTTTCAGAGGCTGCATCAAAAAGAACTGGTATGTAGTTTTTTTTTTTTACAAATGCAGACCCATACTGTATAATAATTACAGCTTAGCCATGCTTTAACGGAAAATAACAGAGAAATCCAGGTTATGTGTGTAGGGGTGAGGGTTTCCCTAGTTACTCAGTGTCAAGGTCAAACTCCAGCTGAAAACAGTTTGAGCCATATACAAGAGTGGAGAGGAAACCCCATATTGGCAGTTATTCGGTGCCTCACAGAAGTGCACTGATCACTCAGTCACCTACTTTACATGTACATTGTACATCTATTGCATAAAATAAAGAAAAATAAAACATTAACACAATGATTATGAGTGTACACCTGACAAAAGTCAAACTTAGTATTATATAATAGCTAGATCTTTCATCAGTAGTAACATTGGGTGATGACAGAATAAAGTCTCCAAATGACTCCTGATGATGAAAACACATAATTAGGAAAGAGTAAAATGTTGGTAATAGTGATAGCTATGGTTATTTCGTAATGTGTCCTATAAAATGCGATTTATATTAACTGCTTACGATCTGGCAGTCTGTGAAGCTTCCTGCAATGCAGCTCAAAGCTTCGTTTACGATTCAGCTCAAAGCTTCATTTACAACACAGCTCAAAGCTTCATTTACAACACAGCTCAAAGCTTCGTTAAGCATACAGCTTAAAGCTTCATTTACAACACAGCCCAAAGCTTTGTTAACCATACAGCTCAAAGCTTCATTTACAACACAGCTCAAAGTTTCATTTACAACACAGCTTAAAGCTTCATTTACAACACAGCTCAAAGCTTTGTTAACCATACAGCTCAAAGCCCTCATTTACAACACAGCTCAAAGTTTCATTTACAACACAGCTCAAAGCTTTGTTAACCATACAGCTCAAAGCTTCATTTACAACACAGCTCAAAGCTTTGTTAACCATACAGCTCAAGCCTTCATTTACAACACAGCTCAAAAGTTTGTTAACCATACAGCTCAAAGCTTCATTTAAAACACAGCCCAAAGCTTTAACCATACAGCTTAAAGCTTCATTTACAATACAGCTTGAAGCTTCATTAAGCATACAGCTCAAAGCTTCATTTACAACACAGCTCAAAGCTTTGTTAACCATACAGCTCAAAGCCCTCATTGACAATACAACCTAAAGCATCATTTATAATACAACTAGAGGAAGGCCATTGTTTGAATGACAAGTGTGTTCATAAAATATAGCATATTTTTGTTAAACATAAGACAAGATTTTGTGTATGTTTATAACTGTATTTATTAAAGTGTGAAATGGTTCTGTGAATGCTACATGTACTTTCAAATTAATTCATTTGGCTTTGTTTGATAGGGGTTTAAGGTTGTACTCAAGGGTATTTCACTTATATGACGACGGATTGTCCATTTCACAATGTTACTTGCCTCATTACGGCGAAAAACCGTGAGGAAACCTTGTAAAAACCACCCCCGCGATTGCCGTAGCCACATCGTGTGACTCACTCATATACCTGATGATGGACAGATGGACTCGATCCCATGAACGGTAAATTGGAGTAGGATTAGTAAGCACACACACTACCACTAAGCCACGGCCGCGGGCCTAATTCATTTGGAAGATGAAAAAGATGATTCCAGGACTCTGGTCCTATAAAAAAAACTTCTCTCCACAAACCAGTCTTTGGTCTACAATTAATTATGAGACGAATGTCAAATATGTATTCCTTTACCGTATCATTGGTGTAAATTAACTCAATTTAAAGAAAAATTGTGCCAAATTCAGATGAAGAATAATAACCAAAAACCTTGTAATTGTTTGCCTATTTTGTGACAGATATACCATTCCATAAAATAGCCAATAGCCACTGAGCTCCACAACATCTGTTTGGGATGCAATGCTATGATGGGAAATAATGACAAGTGTTTGTTCTGCTCTATAAATATATCGCTGTATACATCAATCTGGAATCCAGCCAGTAGAAAGGAAAGTTTTCCTGTTTTCATCTTAAGGGCGGTCATATTTGTTGTCAGAATGCCAGGGTTAGGCATAGCTTATTTACCCAAGCTCTTTAACTACCAAGAACTGGCCTACACTTGTTTTGTCTAAATACATGTAGTATTTTATAGTGCTCTATAAACAAAGGATATTTAAGTATACTGGTTTCCCGACGAAGGGTTGTTTGTTACAAGTGAAGTCATTCTAATTTGTATTAATCAACTTTTACAAATATAATAAATCAGATGATTGGCTAGTTGGAAACTTATTGTCTCTGCTGTGATAAATATAGGATAGCCGTGTAAGTCTTATATACAAACAAACTACAATAATGATGAGGTAGCACCTTTGAGACTAACCATTAGTAAAGTCTGATTTATATACTCGCACTGTAGGCATAAATTCAGTTTATTTCAGGGGATTTTTGGTCTGAAACCACCGTAATCCTTTGCATTTTTTGAAGGCTTTTTAAAAATACTTTTGTTATTGTTGCACAATGAAGAAACCAAGTCATCAGAGTAACCCAAGGACAGCCCATTAACTACTTCAATTATGGTACACAGAGAGTAGCCTCCCTTGATACCCTGTGCTTTCAGGCATTTACAAATTTGTAGATTCTTTTTCAAATGAAGTCCAAGAATATATTGAGCCTACATAAGCAGATTTTTCTCTTCATTTATTCAATGTATCTTCATTAAAATATAGGCAACACACAGCTACATGTGATGGTTTTTCGTCTTTTATTTTTTATTTAGATATCAGACTTAATAAATAGTCATTTCCAAACTGTATATGGATGTTGGTAGGTTACCCATTACATCTCATTAATAAGATCTATTTAGAAACTTGTGTTTGGGAGTTTATCTAGAACATGGGATGATTCATCTAATTTAATTAATCAACATGTACATTCCTGTGCCAGTGGATGTGCTTTTAGAAATATATATGCTTTTAGAAATATATTGAATAAATGAACGGTGGAGGCAAGCATATTTTTTTCTCTTCATTTATTCAAAAACATATGTATTACCTATATAATAAATACTTGTACAACAATATACTTGCAGCTTGAAGTCAGTACACTGAAGATATTAAAACACTCTCAAGCACAGATCTAAGTTTTTATCCTATAAGCTACTTGAAATAAAAGGAATGGATGCCCTTAGGCCTGAAACTTTTAATTGTGAGCTCTCCATATAAATTAAAACAGATGGAGTTGTGTTTAATTAAACCATGGCTGTTTTTAGATCAAATGTATTTCCTCTTTCTTGATAGCTTCTGTGTTTCTATTGGTCTCCTGTATTTGTATCAATGATTACTGATTGGTTACCTGTATTTGTATCAATGTCTACTGATTGGTTACCTGTATTTGTATCAATGTCTACTGATGCATGAGTTGGTTGACATGCTATGTTGCTGCATTAATTGTTCCATGCATGAACTAAATTAAGTTATTTGAGTTTCTAAAAAAAAATTGTATGGTTTACTAGAGAATTAATTTTACTTGCATTCTTTCTGTATAGCTTTCATATTGCGACTTAACACATCTATAGATCTACAAATGTATATGTGTGTTACTTTTTAGAGATGAGAACCTTCACTATTCAGACTGAATGGTATAAACTTTAACAAAGAAAATATACATGAAAATAGATCTACACCAACAACATGGGAGCTTGTGTCGAAGTGTATTTTGTTGTTGTTGCTATAACTGTCACTGCAGAACATGCATAAAATATTTACGTAATCATCGATAAACAAATTTTTTCACTATATAACATTCATAAAATATTTACGTAATCATCGATAAACAAATTTTTTCACTATATAACATTCATAAAATATTTACGTAATCATTGTTAAGCAAATTTTGTCACTATATAACATTCATAAAATAGTTACGTAATCATCGATTAACAAAACTTTTCACTATATAACATTCATAAAATAGTTTTGCAGTTATTTCACTCTATACAGGTCACATTCATAAAATAGTTATGTAATCATCTATATACCTTTTTGCTATAAATATTTCACTCTACACATGTCACATTTACAAAATAGTTATGTAATCATCGATAGATTTTTCGCTATAAAAATTTATCACTTTATAAAATTCAAAAAGATTTATGAAATAATCTAAAAAATATTTGGCTATAAAAATGGGTCAATATATAAAATAACTATGTAATCATCTATGTACCTTTTTGCTATAAATATTTCACTATATACAGGTCACATTTATAAAATAGTCATGTAATCATTTATAACTTTATTGCCATCAAAATTTGTCACTATATAACATTCCAAAACAATGATGAAATAATGTAAATAAATTTTGTTATAAACATTTGTCTCTCTATAACATTCATAATAGTATGTTATCCTTTATAAACTTTGTTTGCTATAAATATTTGTCACTCTTTAATTATGTCAATAGTTATGTTATTACCTTTAAAATGTAAGAGATGAAGAACTTAAGAATCATACCAAATCAATGATTGCCAAGGTTTTTTTTTTATTGGAAAGTCTTTAGATCATAACTTTTTATGAAAATGTCAAAAAGCCAAAAATCAGGTTGATGCACTTAACTGTGTCTGAAAAACAGACAAACTATAAATTAAACAATAGCCTATGTTATAAATGGATGGATAATAACATCTCAGTACTGTACCTTCTTTTTTTTCTTTCGCTTTCCTGTGCATTTCCATTTGAACTTCATCCATCCCATAAGTACCATGTTAAATGGAGGTAAGATGGGTAGTGGGAAATTCAGGGCTAATTCTTTCCTTAGAATACTCCTAATTAAAACCAATAACCAGAGAATAACATGTGATGGGCGTCCTTAATTAGAAAAATGCAGAAACAGTTCAATGAATTTCTTTTCCTTTCAAAAACTTCACAAATTGATTGTCATAAACTGGTCTGAGTGTATACAAAATATGCTTGCTCCCATCCAAGTCAGAGTGCAAATCTAACAGTTCTCTTCAACGCTGAATACCTGTCATTTTACACATTATCAAAATTGCATGTGTAGACTAAATGGCCGACCAGGCAAAAAAATGTATCTGGTTGGTTTAAATGTGACTGACTGGAGTGACACGCTATGGCAGGCTTCTGTTAAAAATAATAGCTATTTAAATCGGCTGACTCAGTGTCTGTCTTTTGTGGTCTTTCCTGAGAGAAACGTGTCACAGTGTGCATGCATGCTGACAAACGATGCAAGGGAAATGAGGAAGCCTCATCCTAGTATATGACAAACCTTGAAGCACAGTATATTATCCTGTGTACCCCCTGGGCAAGGGATGAAAATTAATGCTCTAGTGCAAAGTAGGAGCCAGATAACAAAAATTCTTCAAAATTAGGCCGGTTAACACTGTTGTAGCATTGATTACAAGTTAACGAATTCATAGGGGCCAAATCTAAAAGGCTGGTTACATACGGCCCCTGAAACCCCAATATCTCATCACCTCCTGAGAATTACAGAGTTTACTGAAGGCTAAAATATACAGGACTTTTAATTAATCAGCACTTTCTCTTTACAAAGGGCAATGCGGGTATCATTGCTTTATCCTGACATCAATTTTATGGACAGGCAAAATTTTAAAATTTAACATTGAGGAGATAAGAGATTTGGACTGGTAAAAATGTTAGAAATATGTATTTGGACAAGCAAATCCCAGATTATGGATAAAGCTTTTGTGGCTGGGTGTCACTGTGTACATGTTATAAAAGCAGACGGGGAGGGGTGTTTGGGTTTAGAAAAGTTAGTCAATAAATCTATATAAATAAATATATCACATTTGGTTTGTTTGTTTGTTTGTTTGTTGGGGTTAAACGCAGTACTCATACTACAGCAAGGCAGCACAATGGGTGAAGGAAACCCCCCTAGACACAACAGGCAACAATCAAAGATAATAAAATAGAATCACAGGACGTAATACGATGTCACCCCAAACAGATCAGCTTCATGTAGCCCTTAGCTCTGAGAGCACCAAGCACCCTTAAACTGGCACGCATCAAATTTGGAATATATTTTATAATATATGCATCAACTCTACTATGACTAAGTCTACCCCATAGAAGCAAAAGCAAGATTTACAAGCAATACACCTGTATTTATTATGTTTTAATGTAGAGAGAGATAATCTGTCTGATATTTACATTAATGTTTCCACCCCAATGGGATAGAGCAAGCTCCATGGAGCTTTAATCCGCCAACTGAATTGCTTTATAATTTTGTATACTTTTAGTCTTGTTGGTGAATAAATAAATAAATATATATCATATCATATCAAAGAAAAGTTTGTTTTCCTCCACTGGAATTAAACCTAGGGTCTCTGGTTACCAGGGCCAGTATTTATTATATATACAGTACTTGTGTATATTTTCCATTATATATTTCCTTTCTCAGAGAAGTTTTCTTCTTAAAAACTAAGAAAAAACCTAACAAGAGAAAAGGGCTGAGTGATTATGCCATATTTTAATGGCCCCCAGTTAAAGCCAGCCCCCCCTGGAGTGCTTTCCCATTTAGAGGAGATGGTTTATCAATGTGAAGCAGTAAGGTGCGAACTGTCACTTTCAAAAAGCGTAATTGTAGCACAGAGTAAATCATGTCAAACACAGCAGTTCCCTGCACACACAGACAAGCTACAGGAGATGTTTGATGGTTTATACATTACCCACCTGCTGTGTGCTACACTGTTTGTAACTTTCTCAGCCTATTTCAGCTTTTCCACATAATTATAGAAAAATGTCAGCCAGACACAATTTCTCTAGTGATTACATCCCGCAATATGTCAACTTGACTTAATTGTGCTGCTTTCACATTTAACATTTCAGGGATTGTCATTACAGAAGTGCTAGTTAACTCATATTCTCATCAAATGTGTACTAGAGATAAAACAGAAATAATTAGATAATCATTTGTTTGTTTCTGTAAATCTGTCTCACTTTGGCTACAAATATAGTAGTGTCATTCTTTTAATTATAAAACTGATGAGCGAAATCACTTCAAAAAACGTCTCTTTTCTATTTATTCACATTATATTTTCTTAGGTTCATTTATTGATTGGTGTTTTACGCCATGCTTAAGGGTATTTCACTTAAATATCGGTGTTGTTTTCAAACCATGATTGCACAGGGGACTGACCTAGAATTTAACAAATAAACAGACAATGATGGTTTCAACATGCTTAACAGGACTAATAAGTTTATTCAAGTAATATGTCCTCACCAGCTCAAATACTGAGCATGAAAATCATCATTTTGTAAATACTTAATAGTTATAAAATAATATTATAATCAACAGAATAATCCTTAAAAATTTGACAATATCACGTCTCTAACTTCTCAATGAACTTAGTTGACTGTTTTAATCCCATCTGGTATGTCAGTGGACTAATCCTTGTAACCCATGTTAATCCTATGTAATCCCCTGCTGACCCGTCTTCATTAATCCCCTGCTGAAGTCAAGTACATCTACATGTATTGTACGGGTACAGACTGTTTGTTCTCACATATTATTTATACAAATTACCTATTAATATCAAATATGATTGACATTGATTCTAAAGAAGATTATAATTATGTAGTCTAACATAGAGGATGCCATTCAAAACATAGAAGATGAAAAGTTTAGAGTTCTATCTATCACACAATCATTTTCAAATTTGTCCATTTCTCTGCTGAATAACAATTATTGACAATAACATTGATCCAGTGCAGCTGTATAATTACTACACCCCGACACAGGACAGGTTTTAATGTTACTGGTCCATTAGTCTGGCAGATAATTTCATAATATTCAAACATTCAAAATGTGATAATATCAATAAATAAGACAAATGATCTACATAACATGGTATTGGCATCTTTTGGAATCAAGCATAAAACATAGGGGTATAACATTGGCACATGAATACACAGTTGAGAGGTTATCAGGGTCAACGTAATGCTATTACATATATGACAGGTATACGTGACAATCAAAATCAAGCCTATGAAATTGAGTCATAACACGCCAATCCAGTGTTATATCTCATGGTGTACCTACATATGTGAGTAGATGCAGTGCAGTCAGATGACTGTGTAATGACCAAAAACAGCAGGTTCTTTGCAGTGTTCATCTTAATTTGCAGTTTGCTATGGATTTTGACAAATTTTGTCAATTCAATCATAAATGAAGTTTGTACTATAATAAAGCAATTCTGCTTTTTTGTCATTAATGCACATTTTTATATATTTTAAAAAGCAATGGCAAATGCACATGTTAGCTTATCTCACAAAATGTTACAGGACAGATTTGAAGGTTATGCCAGATAAGATTACAGCACAGGCCTGTCATGAGTATAATGCTAATAGTTTATAACCTTTGTATGATGCGTCAGTCAGTCTGTACAGTGGCGCCATGGTAGGTTAAATATTCACCAATCAGATCCTCAGGAATGAGTCAGCTGACAAAAAGCTGTCCCTAATGCATCTTGTTTTCTGTGTTTGTTGTTGTTCTGTGTTACAATTTACAAATACCTTTGTCTTTTGACTTTGAAAGTAAAGCAAACAAATTACCACAAAACACCACAAGTCAACAACCTTTAACGTACTGAGCTCATCAGATGAAATATATTCTGTGAAACACGTTTTTATTTTGTCTTCCTAAAAGCAGTGATAAGTTGAAGCATGATTTTCACCTGTCCTTAATTTATGAACACCTGTGAGGGATGTGAGCTGGTCATATTGTCACGTTCTTATTTCTCAGGTGACTTAAGACACCAGAGTTAACGGACACTCGTCAGGTAAATAAAAAAACAAAATAAACAAAAAATATTGCGTTGTATCAATATAGAGGGATAATGTATTCTTCAAGACTGAGATTTTGGGACAATGAAATGTTCCTCTATTGTCAGTTTCCGAGCCTTCATAAATTAGACATACTTATATATAATCCCCAGACAGATTGTAACACTCATTCTCTTTACATACATATTCATTGGTTAATCTCTGAAATACTCATTTGTAGACTGATGTATTCCTAACCCATGCCGAATATCTTATAACTACATTTTTAACAATATTTTATACACCATATTCATGGTCATTACCTTCTCGAGATGTCTATAGGTTACCCATAACA
>JAQQZZ010130560.1:0-13824 GCA_030265115.1 Mopalia vespertina | reverse complement strand
AAACTTGGTTGTATATTAACCCAGAAAACCCACGACCTTCCACTGGTTGCTGGCATACCAACCCACATACCGCCCACGGAAATCGAACCCGTGACCTCATAGGTGAGGGGGATATGTTGATCAGAAGCATACGCGTAGAGCGTAAACTTTAAACCTCTGCGCAACGTATATTTTAAAAAAGTCATGGAATTTGTTAATATATTTCCAGAGTTTATGTAATCCACTATTAACGATCGCACCTTGTCGCAAAATTAGTTATCTGGCGACAGACGAAACAGTAGTTTCTTTTGTTGTGGAAATAAGGTGTGGCAAGCGGCGAAACAAGTGTTATTGCTACACCATCTCGATAAGCATTGCCGGTTCGCGACATACAACTGTATGTATAACATACAAATACTATTAAAGTACTACATATGTGTTAAGCTAATAGATTAAAATATCGGTTATCAACTTGCCGTTAAATATACCATCCACAGTTCTTAAGCGTTTTGTAATTCCGCTTGTTATTATTTTATATTTTGCACACAGTTAACGATTTGTGATTGAAGAATATAGTTTGCGATTTTCAGAGTTCCAGACCCACTACAACGTTAAATGCACTACAACTTCCACATAACACAGACATGGCTGTCCGTCTTTGTCAACCGGCTTAAGGAACAATTTGGGAAACCAGATAGTTATTTCTATTTGTTAATACAATTAATATAGGATTAATGTAATTTCTGTATATTACACACTGAAGTTTGAATACCATACATATTGATCTAGTGAATGGTTGAAAGAGATAGCCCACGAGACGAGAAGAGTCGAGTGGGTTATTATTTCTATTGTTTCAATTGTTGTTATTGAAAGTCTATTTAATTTATCGGTCCAATGTACGGGGCCAATTCCACAATCAGTTTTAGAATGTTCAATATCATCAAATTTATCGGTTTTGAATGATAACATTTAATATTTGGATATTTTTATAATGATGTAAGTCAATAACCGTTACGCTTATGATTTGAAATCTTAATTAAGACAGGTGGCCAAAATTTCGATTTTGGTATTTCGACTGAGAAAATGCTTTTGTGGAATTGGGACCTGGACACGCAACGGGTATGATCGATAAAAGGCTACGATAAACATGCGTAAACCGGTGCTTGTTTTCTTTCTGTATTATGACATACAAGGCGACGGAATGACTAGTTTTAATACTCCTGTTGCTGAGACTGGGAAGGTTTCAGGACTGATTGTCTGGGGAGGAAACGATTCAATTCTATTTCCCAGCTCACCAAGCTTAAACTACCTGAGTCTTTGGCGTAAGAACTCCATATCTTTTGGCATATTTACTGAAGGGGAATGTAATCGTAAAGCGACATGCTCATCAAATATGCAAATTGCCCAACAAAGTCAGCCTTGAGTTATAATAATATTAAAGAATTCGATCACTCACGCACGGCACAAAATTAATGCTTGCCAGGTTACTGTACCAGGCGTATGTGACTGGTGACCCTCGCTCGATGTACCGTGCACAGAACTGAGTCCCACAGGTAAAACCAGGTGACTTCACTAATATAAGAGATGATCGTTACAAGGTTTCCTCCATGTTTCTACCGTATTAAAAACAAATCGTCGTAATGAAGGCGAAGTACCTTGGGCGCAACATTAAACCTGAATTAAAAAAAACAACAACAACTCAATATTAAAAAAATATATATACATATCATAAACATGTTACCTGGTGCTCTCACAGATGAGAGGCAACAATACGCCTAAAGGCCAAGGCGTCTATATCACGGCAAATTTGGACACTTTGTCTTATCGCCCCCTGTTATATTCCCGTGTTTGACATTTCTGAGGGTTGCTTTTGCCATCATATCGGAGTTAGTTTCCTTTATCGATTGGGCTGAAACAACGGCATATGGGCGCAATATATTTCAGTACGGCGTAAACAGGTATTTCATCGCTGGACGTAATTAATTCCATGTAGTTTGTTACTTACATATACGCCTTCCTTTAAACTCGCATACTCATTCGTATGAAAGCTTTACAATGTAAGCCTGCCATAAGTAACACACACTAAGAAAGCATAAGTGCATGACACAAACATACCGGACAGGTTATGAGTTTCAATTACAAAATCAGAATTGGTTTCTGTCTTTGTTCAATAAACCATTGGTTATAACGCCACTAGCGCATCGAATGGATTGGCGCCATTTCAAATGATGGCTTATGTGATTCCTCAAAACTGGTGTGAGAATAATAAAAGGAAATAAAATACTAGCATTCATTTCTTGAACAAACCAATAAAGCAACGAAGAGTGATTGCCTGTAAATCAACGGCAGGGCTCAGTCAAATCTAATAAGACCAATCGGGGGCAGGAACCATGAACAGACATGTTCCAGGTGATCATCTTTCTGAGAAACTACCATACAGTTGGGCCTCCTTGAGACAAAATAAAGACGATTCTAAAATGCATTAATGCTTTTAATAATTGTATAAGTCAGTTGGTGTTAAATGCTATAGCGAGTTAACTTATACACGATGATGCTAAGTTTGTTTAGGTATTCAAATTATGCTTTTTTTGTGATGAAATAATTGTATAAGTCAGTTGATGTTCAAGGCTGTAGCAAGCTAACTTATATGTGTTGATAGTTAGTGTGTTGGGTATTAAAATTATGTATTTTAATGATCAAATGACATAAATTATATTTGCTAAGAAAGTCAACTATGTAGAACGATTGCTTGAGCGATGATGTCAAAGATGAAATGATTGAAAATTATTTCGTTGTAGAAAATCAATTTAATCCAATCCTTAACTATGATAATAATCCATTTATGAATTTAGCATCAGAAACAACTATTTTAAATGCATCATTATATTAAGTGTTAAATCTGTTTAAATGTGGAAGTTGGAATGGGACAGCAACAAAATATGTATGTGGTGAGGTTATTCCAGGGATACGCAAAACGACAGGGTATCCAACAGAACATAACGTTTACTCCAATGGGTTGTAGTCTTATTCTTTAAGAATCTGCAGTATTACTGCATGGGCGCTTGGCCGTAAAGGCATGGATAGCTATAGGGCAATATTGTGAATCACTGTCGACAACGACTTCTGAAGATGATTCTTGGGACTAGAGCCAGTGAAATAGCCTTGACTGAAGACCTTAGAAGGTGAAGCAGATGAAGAGAGGACCATGCTGCAGCGGCAACACTATCTTCAGTATTCGATCCCTTTGTAAAGACCAAGGAGTTACTTTTCCTAACAATCTCTTTTCTCACAAAATTTCTGCTGAACACGGAGTGGACATGTTTCCGAGTTCGTTAGACATCTTAGATGAAATCGAAGCCTGTGTCCTGGAAACTGTCAAGTTGGAGATGGAGAAGACTCAGGTGCAATGTCTTTCAGCCTTTGCTAGATTACGGTATGGGTTTTGTGTCATAGATTGAGGTGTTGCGTCAATGATAAATAAAGTAACGTGTTTATTCCACTGCAATATTTGACCACTGAAAAGACCCTTTGGAATAGGCTCGCGTCATTTTAACGAGGACAATGCCAGCATCAACATGCTTCCTCCGCTTAGATTTTGTTAAATGTTAAAATGTTATCTGAACGATACATTTGGTATTTTTATGTCATTTCCAAAGGTTGAACAAAGACAAAATTTCGAGAAAAAAAAATCGAGGCACATTTGCCAATTCAAAGGCTGGTCAACTAAATAAACTAATTCATTTGGTGTTTATATAGTAATTACGATAACATACTACAGCAAATAAATCCCCCAAAATGTGACGATTGTGTTCTTGTGACAATAATTCAATTTGCAATAAGTTTCAGAATTATGATTGGATGTTCACCTTATTTTCATATTTGAAATTCTAAGTTTTCAAACTTAGAATAAGAGGACCTGTGTCATAATGTGCTTTGCAAAATGTGTTTCTCTCTAAATCTACCTGGGGCCCAGCAAGTCTAACCGTGGATTTTGCTGTGGATCAATAGGCTTCACTCGATCTTATTAAAATCAGATCTCAAAAATGCTCCCCGTGTTTTGTTTGTCGCTCTATTGAGGTTTAACGCAATCACCCCACCTACAATGTAGATGGGTTTCTTAAATTAACCAATCCAAGAGCTGTTTCTCAATTCTGGTTTGTAAAAACCGAAGATTTCCGCCGACGAACCGAAGTTTCCCGACTGTGTAGTTTTACATGACTTACGGATACATGAACGAACAATCAACAAACACCATTCAAATGAATTGCATTTTCCCCTGTTTTCATGCAACATCAACACAGAAGAAAATCAGACAACTTCTGCTTCTTTTGGCTGAATTTGGTGTTTAACCATTGCCGCGGGATATCTGTGCTTTTATTGGACAACTGAATTTGTGACCTTTCGTGAACCCCAGTAAGCTTGACCTAATTGAACAGTAAAAGTAGAGAGATTGCGATAGATCTCAATATAGCGACAAACAAAAGACGGGGAGCGTGATTGAGATCTGATTTTAATCAGATTGGGCTTCGCGTTGATACCCAATCAATGCAACGGTGACGTTTCAAGAGGCCTGCAAGCCGCTCTGAAAGATTGAAATTCAAAATAAAGTGTCAACGTATACCCGGCGGTCAAGGAGAACAAAACGAGGGTTCCCTTCCCTAGTCATTGAGCGATGAGTGATGTTTAACAATGCTGACACAGTTCGCTCGGAATATCTTAAAGTGATATTCATGTACGTTATCCAAGAAATACTGAACAGTTGCTGTGTACGTATATAAAGCCTAAAAACCGACAATAAGCCTTAGTCAATTGAGATATTCGCATGTCACTTATCGAAAATGAGGCCCTCAGAGTACAAGTGGATTCCTCGAGTCCGTGACACAGTTATTTCGTACCTTCTCATTCTGAGATGGGACTAACCCGTTTATCGCGACATTGACGGGCGTCAATTAGATTATCCCTGCATCAAATGTGATCTGGGCTGTTGCAATCGCATTTAACTGTCACTTTTAATCTATTACTACTAGAATCAAATATTAATCGATTTGATCACCACAGAAGTCTTTGCCTGATGTATAAATTGACTTTAACTCAACTTTACAAGTGAAATCTACAGTATAACACAAAAGTTCTGTACATGACTATTTCAGTATTGAGCACAATCGATTAAAAGCGTCGCTCTCTTACCCCCATAACTTGCGTATAGACCGCTTGGTCATAAACCAGGACCATTTTGAATGTAGTAATACCGTACTCAGATAATTACCGACCATTGTGCGGTCGTCGTTAGTCAAATTACAGCTGTACAAATGCACCGGGACTATGCTATGATTCCATTCAGCTGTAGATCAATACTATTCCTTTTTTAAAGATCTTATCAAATTTAATTATTCTTACGTCAAAAACATTTTAAACAGCTGGATAACTGTGGATAAAAGTAGAGCTCCGCCACGTGACGTCCTGGTAAGTAAGTAATGGCGCGGGTTTATTCAAAAGTTCCAGTATGCTTCGAAAAGATAAATTGTATTTGGTGGTTACAAAATGTATTGAGCAGCGATAAAGAAATATTTCCACTTCTTGATGGATGCAATTGGTTCTGCAATTCACCATGTGAAAATAGAAGAAGTCCAAGGTAATCTTCACAATAGCGATATGCCCATAATGGCCCCTCCAAGTAGAATCACCAGTCCACATAATCCGTTAATCCTATTGGTATGAATCGGTTATCGTAATTGGAACCGTTTATATTATTAAAACCGATAGTAAACGTTGAACTTTTGCAACGCTTGCTACATGAACCTGGAATTGATTTGAGTTGGAGAGAAATAATGCATGTCAGACAAATTAATAGAAGCATAATATTTCAACAATCAATACTGTTTACGCTTTCGTGAATACACAAGTGACGCCATATCCAGTCAAAGTTGAACTTTTGCAACGCTTGCTACAATTCTGGGGTTTATTTGGGATTGAGAGAAGGCATTTAGCTCAGATATATTAATAGAAACATAAAATTTCAAAATTCATTACTGCATTTGCTATCGTAAAGACACCGCTTACGCCATATCTAGTCTAAGTGCAGTTTGAGACAGAATAACGAATAGCTAATGGTCGTATTTTTCCTGCTCATGGCTGTCGCCGTCTCATATTGGATGTCACTTCTCAAACGAACCATGTTTAGTACGACATAGCACCATTTTTCAATCATTAGCACCCGCGTCTTTCTAATGTTGTAGTCTACTTTAAAGCGAAATCCCTTGGGCCCGTTGAAAGTATCGCTGAGCATTAGTCACATCAGTATGGGATATTCCCTGCATGGTGCCATTTGGTACAATCACACTTGTTCAAAATGCCCGAGGCAGAGACGGCATGCCTAGGCCTTGTGAGGGACATGAGACAGCTAAATAAATGCTTGATCTGGGTGGCGTCTGGTTTAAATTGTAGCCTACCTGGCCATAGCATCATCGCATTGCAATTGTTTCTTGTCCCTCACAAGGCCTAGGCATGCCGTTTCTGCCTCAGGCTTTTTGAACAAGTTCGATTTGTTGAGATAATTAAAGTAAAATGCAACGGCTTTCATGTCAAAATTTTAAAAAGACGAATAGTACGGGCATCCCGCTGGTGATACTAAAACACGGCCATATGTGCCTTGTTAGATCACATTGGCATCGCATAACAATCAATCATTCCGTAGATCGGCATGTCCGGCTATATGGCTTTGTTTGTGTGATTGAGGTTTGACGCAGAACTTAAGGTTATTTCACTCACATGACGGCGTGTCAGCCCAATAGGTGAAGGAAACCACCCCCGACACCATTGTCAACAAACAAAAACATCACAGGATAAATACACGATCCACAGGACAATATAAAGCTATCACAAACATATCGGCTTCCTGTTCCTCTTTAGTTTAAATAGCACAAGGGCAACAGGAAGCTCCCTCCCGCCAACCGCCAGGCAATATGGAAAAAGTCGATATATTAATGACACTGTTACAGAGCCGCAACTGGACGAAGTATTGATTGCATGACAAAATGTGAAATTCAACTGACCTCGAATTTATTCAACTAGTCAAAATATTATGTTCCAATCAACACAGCTCTACTGACCCATATATTGTCTATGTGTAAAGTTTCAATCAAGTTATATAGTTTATCTCAATCAACAAAAGTGATCGGTATGCTTTTAAACTCTTCGCATAGACGAGGAACTGAAAAACTTTGAAAAAAAAAGAAGCAAAATGAGTGAATTTTTTTTTTAAATTCTGGCTTCTTCCATTATGTTAAATGCTTTACAATCAGCTCTGAGTGCAAGAATGTGCGAAATATTAGCTTATTTGCGTAAGTGAATAATTTTTTTTCACAGCTCCCGGTGTAGTTTGTAACTTAATTTTTTTATTAAGAATTGGAACAAAAACACCAATATTTTGTCGACGTGTGAAATTACCAGTCACCTGGGACATCCACGTCAATAACATAACTGCATTGCGATAATGAGTCAAAGTCATTTTCGTCAAACACCAAGACTGTGAACGACGTGTCAGGAGTAAAAAAAGCGACCCATATCTTTTCGTGACTTTTGCGGTTATGGTTATATTAACGACGTATATATTTAAAAAGAGGAGGACTTCAAGATTCTAAATATAATGTTATATTATGATTCATTTAATCTAATAATGGCATAAATTAACAAAAACTTCAAATAAATTTTAAAAATGAACCTTTGTTTATAACTCTCAATTTTCTGAGATGGTTGGATATTTTTTCTTAAAATTTGTATGTATTTGTAGACAAGTGTTTAAACTTAAATACTGTCAAAGGGTTTTTTTAAATTCAAGTTAATTTTTACACATTTAATAAAAATATATTTAAAAATAAAAATCCACCCTTAAAAAACTATATGCTTCATATCTTCAAAACGAAAATCATTATAAAATGATGGTTTTTGAGTTAATGTCTTAAAGATTGTGTGTGCCAAATTTCAAAGACTTTATGCAAATAGTTTTCGAGAAATACACGATTTAAGCGTTAAAAGTCAACCCAAATGTGTGTAAATAATTGAACTTTCGATTGCTTTCAGATTACTCCCAATATATTTAATAGATAACACGTTTTTTATTTAAATGAAGAGGCGCAATAGAGTTTAATCTAGTTCAATCATTGTTTGCATACATAATTTAAAAAAAGGTGTTTAAATGGCAGTTAACTCTGCAATTTAAGTGACTTCGGTATTATTGATTTCGTTCACACCTTTGTTAATGGCTATCAGTAGGAGTCTTGCTGGGGGCAAGTAGTTTGTATAAATGTGTATTGTAACACAAACATATCTGAAGGGATCACTGTTGGCCTATAACGAAGGCGTTCACAACCAATTTTGTTTTCTTATGGTTATTACTTTTGGGTATGTACGTATTGGAGATTTAAACATATAATTGTGAGCTGAACATGTTCCATATAAATACCAATTCCATCGGCATGCCGCGGAAGAAATCATTTTCAGAGCGTGGTTGGTTTTACAGAAATATATTATTTGGGTGAGAAAATAAGTAGCGGCGTGGGTAAACATAATTAACCCATATTATGATATTCATTTTGTGCGGGTGCCGTTATCGTCGTATATAGCGGCAACACTAAGTTGACAGTTTTAAGTTAATTTTTTAAAGTATATATTGCTTGTAGGACAAAAAAAAAAAGAACTTTGCTTGGGAAACCATTTGTTCTCGATGTCTACTGTTCAGTTCTTTTACACACCCCCAACTGTCATACAATTGATCTGTTGGCTTTTTGCTAATTGGCTTGTAGTAATAGCCAGCAGGTATTCAGTTCAGGTAATCACCTTAATCCCTTCCGACAGCCGATGCACATAATCTTTGAGGCACGCATTTTACAATTTAAATCTAAAAAAACATTCTAGAAAACTTAATTTTTTTGTCAAACTTTTTTGCATTATCAAAATTATGAAAATGATATTTCAGAAAGGCAATAAAAAGAAGAAGTCAAAATTTGACCTTTGATAGCGGTAAAGTCCTTAACATCCTAGTTTTGAAGATGTGCTCTTATCTTCACAACTAGGATGTCAATGGGCCGATGCTTCGTCGTTGACAGTCTTGGTGTTTGACGAAAATTATGTGGTTCGAGTTTTTTTGGTACCTAAACTCTTTGATTTATTTAGAGAGTAACCAGCAATAACAAAAAGACTAAATGTCAGGACCGTGTCTATCAAGACTTATGTTGTCCTAGGGGTGTAAACCATTTTTTTCTGACGGAGGATTGGAAGGGAACTGTCTGTTGCTCTAGTGCTCTCAGAGCTAAGCGGCGACATGAAGTCGAAATGTTTGTGGTGTATTTGTATTATGTCCTGTGTTGTCTTTTGTTGTTGCCAGTTTCCTTCACCAAGGGGTATAAACCATGTTTGGCCATACTTCTTTTGTTTTTCTGGCGGAGGGTTGGGAGGGAGGTTTTTGTTGCTCTAGTGCTCTCAGAGCTAAGCGACAACATGAAGCCGATGTGTTTGTGATGTACTTGTATGTACCTGCATGTGACTGTCCGGTTTTGTGTTTGTTTGTTGCCAGTGCCGTCGAGTGTGGTTTTCTTCACCCATTGGGCTGTCACGTCGTCATGTGAAAAGCATGATGTTAAACAACAATCAAACAAATCAAAACCATGTATATTTCTGACTGCCCGTCGGCTAGTTTCTTCAAAGCCTATACAGAGGGCATTTAACAGTGAGTCCGCTTCATTGTAACATTATGGTGATCCGAAACGAAGCCGTTCAACACCTAATAGTTGCCCTACATATACACTTTCTGGATTACATATTTGAATTACGGTAAATCTTTTTTTTAACTATATCGTAAGTCTAGAAGATGTAACTCGGAAAGTGACGCTTAAATTTACAGCCTCGTGCATCTGCTTAAAGTCCACGAACATAGTAAATATTAGAGGAAAGTGTTGGGAATCACAGCAAATAATAATTTTTAAAAATTAAGTCTGATAAAGATAAGCCAAAGTTTATTGTGGAATTCTTAACGCTTGCTAGTTTATCTTGCAGTACATGTATTCATTTCGTTATTTAATATATCAAGCAATAATAGTGATAAGATAAAACAAGCAATGTAGATAACGATATTGCCTCGATCTTCTCTGTGACAATTCACCCAATGGGAAGAAAATTATTGACTTTGCTGATTATCGTCCTACATACAGGTGGTAGCTACGTCCTTCCGTATTTGATAGATGGGAATTGTTTCCTTAATTAGGCTACATTTTGCATTATTTATGACCACTATTCCCATCTGATGATTCGCTGCTGAGAAATAATCTGTATGTGGCCTATCTCCAATACAGCTCAGTGGAAAGATTGTCTGTACATATATGAATGTAATTATACTATATATAGTTTATACGCATAATAGGTTTGGTTAAAGCCGCTCGCAGTGTTATGTCAGATTCAGAAATATGAATCTTTTGAGAATTGTCTCTTTACTTTTATGTCCATATCAAACCAAAGTTTTTACAAAATGTTCAAAATCTTTTTTTTCTTCTAAATATGGCGTTTCAATAACTTTTAACCCTTTAATCTATGAAATAAATGACCTGACAAAAGACGGTAATAATAAACTTGTTGATTATGTGATGGAGTTCCTCACTACCTCCAAGATATTCTTGTAATTTGCAGGCTTTTAGTACAAATCTGTTCATAGCATAAATGGGCATTATGTGCACATTGAGGATTCCCATTCCCCACAATGTTCTTTTGTGTCTTCCTTCATATTATTTTAAGGTTTTAGACGTACAGTTGATTATGCATTTTGAAATGTTCCGTAAATCCTTGTTATTCGAATGTTAATTATCTCTTATTTGAAGCAATGTTTGTACTGAATGGGAAAAAAAGATTAGCTACTTAGCACATTTATTTCATTGACGTCTACGGACCAATACAGTTTATAATAAAATTGTATAGTTGCATTACTAATACGTTGCTCCATTCCTTCGTGAATGATTTTCAAAGCTTTGTTTCATCATGGTATTTACACATTATCAATTAAATTTTATTTGAGACAGCAAACTTTGTGAATATTTACTTGGCCCATCATATACTCTTGCGCGCGGCCCTGGCTAAGTGGATAGCGTGTAGGCTTATTAATCCTGCTTCGATGCAGCACTCACGGGATCGAATCCGTCCGTCGACAATCAGATATATGAGTGAGTCACAGGATGTGTCTCCGTCAATCTCGGGGCTGGTTTTTTTTTAAGTTGTTCATCGTATTTAAACAAAGAACATCGTGGAATGGACAATCCGTCGTCATATCAGTGGATCACCCTTGGGTCCCACGTTTAACACCAATCAAACAACTGGGTGGATATTATCACGATCCTGTTGGTTCAGCCACGATTACGTAAGTCGATGTCTGAAGGTCTCGTGGTGTCCTATGTGTGTCATGTTTATCGAACTGACTATGCTCATATTATTTCAATTGGCACAACGGTATAACTCAGGATATTTTTCTTTATTTAAATTATATTTAACTTTACGGAGACGAGCAATATGAATGGAATTATTACAGATATACAATGTTAACCGTTTTGCATTTAGAATGCAGACTTGCAGTTTATCCCATTTAAAAGTAGTGACTGAATTTGAACGTTCGACACTCATGTACTGTTGATCTAGCGAGTTTTGTACTTCAGTTTTTTGGGATGAGCGCAGTCGTTGATTTATAAAGTTATTAAAATCCATTTAGCGTTCAAATTATTTCAGATAAATAGATCGCACAAAGAATCAAACCCTGATTAAAAGCAATTATACCTGCCGGATAAATTATGTTATTGGATTAAGATGGTGCATCAGCTTGATCAAACGTCGTTGACTGACAATTCACTGATCCACTCTAAAAAAAAATACATTAAATCATTGTCGCCTTGTAGTGTTATCTGTCTATTATGAATAAAATAAGCCAATGGCCTTATTAACGTGGACGCTGTTTGTGTTACAGAATTATCAGAATGAAATGAGTCGATACAATCGTGTCTATACGATTTCGATCGAGTTTAAACTATATTTCTTTATTACCACAATTAAATTCGTTACATTTAGGTATAACCGTGTTATGGTTCTTGTGTGGACATTCAATGGATATCCGTCCTGAACTCCTCGGTCCGAACAATTCCAGCATTAAATTAGGTTTGGTGCCTAGTCTAACGAAATAGTTTAATTAAATCAACTCAACCCCATATTTAAGTTAATGTTGAGTTGGGAAAACCTTAATCAAACTTGGGGACACATTTTAACTAAGGCATTCTTTGTATTAACATATTAGTCAGAAGAAAAGGCATGCTTACGTGGCTTTGTAAAAACTGTTTTTGACAACCTCATCTCAACCCTTGTAAAGTTGTAACTGTTAAGAAAGTTATCAATTAAATCGCCCAAAATACATTTGTAAATACATTTTGTGAGATTGCAAATCTAAATTATGTTCGGAAAAACATTCGAAACCGCATAGTGCAAAACCAATTACTCGACTTGCGGTTAGGTAACATTAAAAACAAATCCTATGTAATGCTGTTAGGCGAATACAGTCAGGGGCCAGTTGCTCGAAAGACGATAATCCGCTAACACCAGATTAAATCGCTAATACTGGGTCAGAGATAGACTTTAAACGTGTCGTGGCGTCATCAAATAACGGATTAGATTTAATAGCGCTTCGAGCAACCGGCCCCAGGAGGTCCAATAGTGAACAATCTCTAACCACTAACCGAAGTCTATTCAGAAACAATTTGAATACATCTTGATCAATCACCGAATCCCATATTTACTTTGAATGGATCAAATATGCTTCGTTCCGACCCGGGGTTACTAAACTAATCCCAGGTCCGACTGAGGTGTATAGGACTAATATTGGCCTAAAGTGTTTTGGCATTTTATTCGGCCCATGTTGAGTTTTAAAGTTTCCCAGGATTCATTCAGACCTGTCTTGAATACTCTTTTCAGTTAATATTACACGTCTGGGATTTTGTACAACATAGTAACTGTATTAACCACATCCACAGGCCATAACTGTATGTTATTGCTTACATTTCAGGCACCCATACAGCATATATAGTTCAAATATTTAAAAAAATTACAGCACTTTAGTTTGCCTGCAATACGACTGATTTAAGTATATGATTGTGTTTACCACTATATACTGTTGGCACGGTATTCTGTTGAGCAAACTCCGTTAGTTTGTTATTGGGTTTTTCAGTCAGGCCTCCAGATGTTTCTTCTGTTGCCGGACCCGTCTTTCTGTTGACAAAATATAATGTCTTACAAACATACAATCGGGATTGAACTCGGGGTCTCTGGCTAGCAGGGCCAGCGCTCTAACCGACTGAGCTACAGAGGCTCACGGCAGCACGACCCGAATTTTCATCCAAGTTAAGGCGGGGAACCTTCTCTACGAGAAGCACGGACATAGGGTCACTAAATTATTGCCCTTTTTATCGCGATCTAACACACATAACACATGTGTTTTATTGTTTGGATTATTCTGATAATCTGGTACTGGAGACTATATCGTCACCTTGTTAAAATAATTGCCTAAGTCATATAATCATGTTTTGATAAAAACGGAAATAACTACATACAAAATTTACATTACTTGATATTTATTTAAAATTTCATACAACAATAATATGATAATAAATGACTATTTAAAAACACAATTAATGCTTTTTGTCAAAACCATTACATATGAGCATCAGATGACTTAGGCCAATATACGAACATACACTTGTGACTTAGGTCATTTTACCTGATTTGGGCAGTTATACTCAATGGGTAAAAAATACTATGATATATATTATA
>JAQQZZ010130559.1:0-28256 GCA_030265115.1 Mopalia vespertina | reverse complement strand
TATGCTGTGATGCGATGAGTATCACGGCTCGCTGAAAGCTGGTTAACTTCCGAAATATCGAAAGCCAGGCAAGATGGCTCGGTGATACCTTCTTAGAGCTGAAATCTCCGCAGGTAGGTCCGCGAATAACGTTTAGAATGTGCCTGTAAATGACAAGTACCGCGAGAAAGTGTCGGAAAAACCAATCGTGCACCCAACTCACCGATTCCCAGTCGGAAACTATTAACGCGGCCAGATTAGGCCTATATACTTTAATGTCGGCAAGATAATATACGGTATAGCCTACATATAGGTTTTGTCACTGCAACCTTTGATATTACTAAACGTTTATTTTAAATCGACTGAGATTATATTACCATTCATTTATTTTACTATATATCAACTGAGGTGAACATGGTAGGCCCTATACTCTTTATTTTACATTAACCGAGTTGATTTTAGTCAATGGAAAAGCAGAGAATTGGCCGACATTTTACGTAAACACTGAGTGAATGTCCTATGGGTCAGTGCTTATTCTCGTGGTATTTTCTGAAGGTGTTTACCCGCGAACGACCCGCTGACCCAAATAGGACTACATGTATAACCCATAGGAGTCTTCACATCATTATTTTAGACTATCTAGACGAGTAAAGTTCCATTATATATTGTTGTTAAATATTGCACATTGGGCCCTGGATGAGTGCGCCTATCGCTTGGCTATATTTACTACTGACCCAGCTGGTACACCGCAATCTGTTATATATATCCATTACGTTTAATGCATCAGAATCTAACTGCGTCTGTAAAACGATGTTCAGCTTATAGAGAAAACAGCCGAATTCCCTAACTGGGTCAGAGGGAGATGTATCACAGAGAGATGCGGAGACACGAAGGTAACAAGACTTGTACAGTGTCAGAGTTAAGTAAGAAAAAAACGTCATCAGTCAAACAGGTTCGCTTGACAAGTCATCAACTCTGTTAAACTGGCTTTACATGCAGTTATATGGACGCGAGTAAATTACTGTGAAGGTGTGGCTAGTAAAAACAACTAGCAATCTAAAAACAAAAGGCCGGGAAGCTGTTGAGCTGGATACTGAATTTCATATAAATTGTTGACATCAAGAAAATTCCAGATGGCCGAGATGATTGTGACAGGGAAAGTGGCTTTGATTGCCGGGGCGGCTAAGGGCATGGGACGAGCCATCGCAGAGGGTTTTCTCGAACGAGGAGCACAGGTATGTTACAGACCGGCTTTATTAACAACACGTTCTGTCTATATAACTATATAGGCTACCTACAAGCTGTAACTCCACCACATTCCAGGTTTATATTATGACATTCCCATGTAAGCTGTAGAAGGTACGTCGTCTTAATTAATATTACTATGCTATCAATTAAAGGAGTGGCGGCTAATGTAACAAATTTAATTTGTTGAATACTAGATCTGGTAAATATACATTTTATAGGTGTTATAAAACTAATTGCATACAATTTATTATCACTGCTAATAATTCTTTTTTTTTTTCCTCTCTTCTAATCTCGGTTTATTAATAGATTGCCCGTTTATATGTAATAGGCAGACAAACAATGAATTGCCTGTCTGTAGCACAATGACATACAGTCAAGTACCAACACTAGAGTAGGTTACAGGTTAAATCAAGTAGGCTGTACGTGTCGGACCCGGAAATTTCATATGGGGGTATAATTTTGACCAAATTGGTTTATAATTCAGCTCATATGGGGTATAGGCTTATTTTGACAAATTGGGTTAATTTAACCGTAGTTACCGCACATAAAAATCCACCTATATGTCAGACACATGGACAACAGTTATAAGCATTGTACATATTGTACATGCCATATATATTCTCTTCCACATATTGATAATACTTTTACGGTTTCATAACACCCGTGACCAAATGACATTTATAGCATCGAAATGAATCGGGGATAACCATGTCTACTAGCGACATTGAGAAAGTACTATAGGCTACTTCTTTTGCAGTTTATAAACAATGGATCTTATAAAAACCTGGAATTTCATATTTAATCCAGCGAGTTAAGTACCAAACTATTAATGGTTCAAATCAAAGAGAGGATGCATTTAGTGACGAACTATAATGCATCTTCCGACGGTTTATTTGTCAGCTCAACGGTTATTTATTTAAACAGCCTTTCAAATGTGAAGGAAATGTCGTTCGCTGAGGGCGATACATTTGACACCTATCATACTTTCACTATCAAGACAACCAACAAATGTGAATAATTATTAAAGTGACTTATTATAGAGTGACTACCTGCCACGTTATATAACCAACTAGTATGTCACTACAAATAAGACAGCTTGCGTGTTCGTAACTGTTACCCGCTTATATATGACTAGTCCTGACGTTGGTTACATGTCTGTTTAAATGCAGAACCATTGATCCATAAACTAGTCTTCATTCAAGTTAACTAAAACCTGGGATATATAATGGATTCCATTATATATCCCGGCTAAAACTAAATGCAGGCCTAATGTATGTCAAACAGTTTAGCTACTATAGGTTAGCCTCAAACAGGGTTGCCCTGCTTGCCCAGTGGTTCATGTGAAGTTGACTTGATAAACAACAGCTTCTGATTGTTAATTTCACCAGTCAGTCACGCAACGCCAAATTCTGAATGGTCTTCAACGTTATGGCTATAATCACGCACATCCTATATGTAATTATAGACAAAAAGCTTATATAAACAACTGCTATTCAAACTGACTTACATACGAATACAGCTGTTAGTTTGTCATTAGATTGTGATATTGTTGGGGTTTTTTTTCCTATACTGTTTCATAATTAGTGTAGTCTAAACATAGTTATCTGTATAAGTAGGCCTATTGGTTGAATCGAATAATAAACAATACTCGATTGCCAGGCTCCTGAGACGTTTTCTGCATATTGTATATCGACTGGCAACAGTTCTTTGGTAGACGATTCTAAATCACATTTGTATGTCGTAGAACTAGTCATCTTCAAATTCACTAGCTCTAAACAGTTCAGCCGTAAAATAAATCTGCTTCTTCTAAAATGAAACCGGCGTCATATAAGTGAAATACCCTTAAGCACGGCGTAAAACACCAATCAATCTAAAATGGAAAGAATTCACGTCGTTCCTTAAACAGATGGACCAAAATGTTGTGAGTATGCGTTTTAATCACGCTTATGTGAATTGAAAACACAGCTAATTTTTTTGTATAAACAGTCAACATCTTAATTAAAATCAACTTGTTCCACCAAATGCTATAACCAGTACAAAGGATTCATCCTAATGACATATAACTCATTGACCATGGTCTCTATTGTTTTATCCTATATTGAGATTAATTGGCTACATTAAAAAGATTCAGAAGTTTTAATTGACAGCAAAATAACTTTACCAGACAAACTAGTTACCGGTTTGCCCCGATATTATAACAATTGTTACAAAACAGAAGAGATTTAGGGCAATTTGATTATCTCACCATCATAAGACTACTTAGAGACTGTTTAAGCATTAGAGGGGATTGGCGGACTGCTACAGACTTACGTGATAACCATGGTTACAAGGATTTGCGTATGTGACCCATTGCGAATGTGACGTCACAGATAAATGCCAGTTTCAAGGTGGGTGGGAAATGTTTTTTCATTGGGGCATTTTAACATGTTTTGCTTGGTGAACAATTATATTTATTAATTTACGTCATTAAATATTGTTAGGCTTTTTGAGGCGTAGTTTCAAATAATGTAGAGGGCGATCAAATACTTAATTTTTTAATTACCAGAAATAAAAATTTTTTTTGTCTTAATTAACCTTTGTTGCTGTGAGAGTACACTCTCTTAATTGTTTTGAAAATGTTCTGTTTTGCATTGAAATTCAGTCCAGTTGAATACAACTGATATATATTTGATTTAAACTTCAAAAAAGAAAACGAAATTGTGTCATCTGGTATATATGGAACTATTTTTTATTTTATTTTGAGTAGCGTAATGTCGACATTGTGTATATTCGAAAGTGTCTGCCGAAAGTTTCCACGATTCGTCAAAATCAAGATAAAGGTGATGCTAAATTGATTTATTTTGGGTATAAAGTGATCTTTTCATAAATCAACAGCTCCAGAAGAGAAATTTGAACCATTTAAGAGAACTATATAATTTTATTATGACGATAAACATAATCATTTTCTATTTTGTTTGGAGCATTAACACATTTTAACAACTGGGATTGTCTACTAGCCGGATGGGAATAAATAAAGATGGAATATTTGCAGAGAAGCTAGTTTCGCTGCAGTTACACACCTCATGAGAAATGAATGGCCGCTATCTTAATTTGATTTTATGGGTCCTGAATCTTTATGTTGATAAGTTCTTAAATGTATGTGGAAGAATTTATTGCCTACCGTCTCATACCCATAGCGAACTAGCACCCCAGTAAACCTAAACAAAATATAATAGTTAAAACTTCCAATTTAAGAGAATTTATGAAAGCAGACTTTTGTGTTTTATTAACAAACTACCATTTTAAATATATTGCCAATAAGAAGACGCTATAGTTTACTTAGATTAAAACGAAAATGTAAAATGTAAGAGAATTTATGAAACCCGACTCCGGTATTGGCAAAACAAAAAATGCATTAAATCGTGGTTTAAAAGATTCTCTAAAAATGTGAAGATGTTATCACGCACTTACCTTATGTCTTTAGTCGTCATTTTGTACCAAGTTGTTGCTATAACATTAACATAGTTACCATTACCGGTACTCTAGTGTGCATAGACCTACGTCGGAGACCACAGTCTATAAAGGCTAGAAATGTGTTTTGTAAGGTCTTGCTGGACCACTGGGTCGATTGTGAGAAAAACTAAAGTCTAAGCAGAATATTTTTTATGGATGTATGTATGGGAGGTTTGGATACTCAGTATTTCTCATATTAAATTCGGCGAAAATCTACGTTAAACATCATTGCGAATTCAATTAATATCGATCGTAAAAAAATACAGTGGATTTTTGGTGGTTAATTTTTCAGAATCAATGTTATTACACATCGTACTATAAAACCGAAACAAATAAATTATATAGTAAAATAGCTATTGACCTGAAAAAGGGTCCTCTTTTTTCGAAAATGCTTAGAACGACTACTTTTTTATATTTGTCCAACCGTATATAATCGTATAGAAATAAAAAAAAAAACAAACTATATTTTGGAAAACTTTAAAAACAATGCAACAGGAGTCTTTTAAAAACGAGGTATAGTCCTCTTTATTATGAAAGAACTTTGAAGTATCTACGATGAATGTTGTAGTATTCCAGAAATAAAAAGTTTCTGTGTGAATCTGCCAAAATCTGATGTCTGAAATGGGCAATACCAGATTAGTTGTAAGTGAATTCATGCAATGTTTAATCGAACAGCAACAGTCGATATGTATTGAGTTCAATGTGAGATTATGGAGAAATTCACATTTTTATTTTATTATATCATTATATATTTGACCAATGGAGCTACAAATCAACATACTTATTACAAAAACGAAACACAGTTAGGGAGCCTAGGCTGCTGTGATAATCCCATTCATCTTGAACATCTTGTCAATGTCCAAATTTTACTTTTTTTTAATAAGAATTTCGAGTTGATTTTGTCAAGACTAACTGCTACAAACAACGAAATAAATACGATTGTTGAATCTCGTTGTGAATTTGATAATGATAAATAAATATTAGGTCGATTTGACACCAAAGTATTAAAAATTCTAAATTCAATAATGTTTTACCCTCAGTCCCTGCAAAGTCGAGTTCTAACACACAGGAGACACGCGAGACAAATCTAAGGCCATATATATCGGTCGCGTCAGGGTAGTTTCTGTATAGAAGTACATGTGCAATGCATACCAAGACAATCTTGTTTTTAAATTTAAAGGTTTGCCTGGCTGACATTAACATTAAAGCATTGGAGGAAGCTGCTACGGAATTACGTGATCACTATGGTCACCAGAATGTCACCTATTTTGAATGTGACGTCACAGAGAAATACCAGTTTCAAGGTGGGTAGGAAATGTTTTTCTTCATTGAGTGGGCGTTTGTTGTTGTATTGTTTAATAACAAACTATGTTATTTACAACACAGAAATATTGTTACGCTTGTTTTAGGCGAAATTTTGGATGATAATATACCTGTCATTATTTAGTTATCCGATTTCGAAAGTGCCCACTTTAACGACATTCCTGCTCATGATACAGGAATGATTACCCACTTTCGACTTCCATGAAGTTAATTGAGATTACATACAGATTATTTGAATTAAATTATTTGACACTGGTGTATGTCATTGATAACTAAGCAGTTGTCTCTATCCTTTCTCTATTTTTATTTCAGCCGCCTTCCATCACACTAAGTTTTATTTTAAAGGACAGTTTGACATCGTGGTGAACGCGGCTGCAGTCATCAATGCAGACAAATGGGAGAGAAATGTACAAGTTAATCTGGTAGGTGTTCTGTTAATTTTCAGTTTATCCAAAGCGTATTGGAAAGAACAACCACCAAATGACTATGGTATTGTGCATGGTTAAGGCATCTTTATATATTGTTTTACACGGGTACTGTTGCTCTATTAGATGCCTATTACGTAACTTGAAAGTTTTACCTTCGTCAAGACTCAACTGTTAATAAAAATAATAAAAGGTGTATTCTGAACATAAAATTTAAGAAAAAAAAAATCATTGATGTAGAAGCGCAAACTAAGTACAATATCGGAAAGTGGCATTAAACGTCCATATCTTAATGCGTTGTACTGCCAATATTTAACATCGGTATAATTTGATTTTATATAAAGAGCGAATTAAAATATTTCACAACGGTAATGCAATGTATGGTAAAAAGGTTTGTATATTCAAGTTGTTCTGTTTTCAGGGTGGTGTGATTAATGGAACAGAAATTGCCTTCGAATTCATGCATGAGAATGGAGGCGGTGTTATTGTTAACATAGGATCTATTGCAGGTACGACCATGTGAACAGATTACGTACAGTCTATGTTTTCCAGAGTATTTTACAACCAAGTGTATGTATTTTGTAAAAACCTTTTCCATCCGTAAGCAGCCTTTATTGTCCAAAAATGACATTTTTGCAAATTGATTTTGTAACCATGCATGCGATGTAAGTAATATAGGCCACGCTATGTTTTATATAGTAATAATATGTGACCATAACAGTTTGATCACACATGGTCACAAATTTACTACCAGCTGTATATTTCTCGAATAAATATACACTATTTCATTATTTTCAGGGGTTCGACCATGGGACTATTACATGATTCCAGTTTACGCCGCGGCAAAGGCTGCAGTGGTGGCCTATACACAGAGTTTTGCTGTAAGCCATTCCCTTCTCGCATTGGTGCATGATAAACACTAAACGCAATAATATTTGCTGGCATACCAGATTTCAAAATTAAATTTTTGGCAAAAAATATTGTTTGTTTAAACACCAAGAAAGTCTTTTAGGAATCATATACTCCCAAAATTTGTCTATGCATGAAATTAAATCTATCGAATTGTGTTGATTTCAAACATGTCAGATTCCCGACAACAATTGTTTGATTGATTGATTGGTATTTAACGTCGTGCTCAAGGGTATTTAATTATACTACATGTATATGCCTGCGAAGTATTTAGACAGTATAGGAGTGATGAGGACAATACGGAATATATTAGCCTTCTTTCGTGGTTTCTACGGCTGGATTTTTCTCAAATGACTTGTGTATGCAAGAATGAGTCTCTCCTTGTAGGTTTTGAATTAGGTGTAGGAACATCTGACTTTGTATATTATAATCTTTGGAAAGTTGAAATCGTAAACAATTCTCTCAAAACGACAATAATACACTTATTTGTCTACACCGAAGATTCTGTGTAAAATGTATACATGTACATGATCAGATTCAAGTCAGAATGTTTTGGTTTTTAAAAGGCTGATCTTATTGTGTTTTGTAGAAAAGTCGTGGAGCTGTTGAGAAAGGTATCCGCATGACGTGTGTTTGCCCCGCCCCCACAGGAGCAGAGATTATGCCGGAAGAAAGCAACATGCTTGCGAACTTCGACGTAGTTGATGCAATCTTAACGAAAGAGAGATCAAAGTACGTTCTGTGTAGAAGATCATTTTTTCAAAAAGCATCAATAGTTATCCTCTTTTGCTAACGGCCTGTCGCTATATATAATAAGTTCCATTCTTGTTCTAGCCTATGACTTTTTTCTCACTATTATATTTATATTGCAAAATTATGGCATACTGAATTCCTGTTTCAATAATGGTGACTAATTGCCCTGATAATGCTCAAAGTACCAGCTATATGTGCACCCTTAGAAACAAAGGTTCTTCAGAAAAGAGGATGGTTCTATATGGAACCATTACGACAAAAACAGTTCTTTGATGTAATAAGATAGGGAGAAATACTTGGAACAGTTGCTGTGAGGGTTCCATACAGAACCATAAAGGGTTCCACCAGAGCAATGACTAAATAATCCATTAGAGCCATATTTTTCTAAGTGTGTGTATAAAACTCATTTGACTTAAAGACATATATTGTGTTATTTTTTTAGGCCAGAAGAAGTGGCAAGGGTTACAATGAGGCTTGTTGAAGACGACGAGAGCAATGGTTTTGTGGCTGTGATGAACTCTCCTAAAAAGGTGGATTACAGACATTATGACAGAATTCTGAGAACTAGCACATCCAGTGCGCCCGGCGAATGATTATAACAATATATATGCTCTCGTCGAATGACACAGCTTATATGCTCGGCTTGACGGGCAAATTTTGTGTCGGAAGGAGGACTTGTTGGAGCGATTTAACGTCGGAAAGGTGCCCAAAACAAGCGTGCTCTTCGTGCACTAACGTAATGCCTCCACAATACGATGAGCCCCGTTTCATAAGTACGATTGACGTATGAAAGATATCCATAAGTCAAGGAGAAACAGTCGTGCAATTTGGAGCAAAATGCGTTTTATTCTATTTCCGTGGCCTTGGTTAAGACATTTCAGACAGCACCACGTGAACCAAGCTGTCCAATAAGTCAAATAATTATATTTAGATATTTATGTATGATATATCTATAGAAATGCGTCTTTGTCTGTCTGTTATACTACCATAGACACAATTGTGAAGAAGGAAAGGGGAACCATATACACTGAAAACCCTATAGAAGGATGTGACAACCCAGCTGCTTTTGAGAGATGTGGATGCAGGATTATGTGGAAATTTGCCACTAATGCCGTATAGACGCAGGTACAATAGACGTCAAGGTCCCGAATGGTCGTAGAGCGAGGACAGCCCGGTCACAGCCACATGTGTATTGTTCATTGTTTCCAACCTCGTCTAGTTTCTACAGACTACCGCCACACATGTAGGAATTCTTATAGGATATATAACTATCATTTTACTCAAGGCAACAAGGCAATAGATTAATAAATCTGAAAAAAAAGCAATCACACACCAAGTAGGCTTATTCCTCTAGTAAAGGTGTATATGATCTGTGCACACGAATGTCAGCCTTTCCCTCTTTGACGTCACTCAAAGGTAGTCAGCTGACGACTACGCGGCTTCTTCGGGCACCTGTCGCACAGCAAACAACCGTATATATCCTGTACTACATGGCTTGATAAATAAAGGATAATAAAAATCAGAGAAAATGGTTGTATATTGGAAGATTGATTGAATAAAATAATGTTCGCTTAAATCAACAGGTTAGGAAGACCCGCGGAGCTGCTCCCAAAGCTGAAAGGAATGATTTGTGTGTCTTGGAAAGTTGACATTATTATTTTGGAATGTCACTTTCTAAGTTTGAGTCCAGCTCAGAAAATTTTGTAGGTTTATACCCGTCAGGGAATCGAATCTACGACACTCAGAGTAAGGCACAGACTCGCCAAGAGTAAATGCCGGCCGCCTAGACCACCCATGCAGCCTTCTAGGGACAGACGAACAGATTATGACTATGTTGTGAAATAAACCAGTTAAATGAGGTGCTCACGTCGCGAGTGACTTTTATATAAGGGATGCTGTTAATAAGTTAACGCCAAGTAACCAAATGTGGAGTCAGTAAGTGAGTATAACAATGTCAGCCAGACAGCCTAGGCAGCTGAATATATATGTTACAAGCCCCAAATAGATTGTGAATAGAACCAAGCTTGCTTCAAAGTAACATTTTCAACACCCAATGAAGGGATATTGTTTTTACAAACACAGTATGCATTTCCGACTAGCTTTGTACTCCACTCCAGCTTGCTACCTGTATTTAAATTATTGTCAAAAAAACACTGTTTAAAATCATGTAGTCAAATTTTATCATTAAAATTAAATGTCTTCCAATTTATATATTTATACCGGGTCTCCTCTGTTATAAAGATCAGAATCTGTACTTTATGTATCTGAAATAGCGAAGGTGATAACAATTTATCGGGTATACTTTTACAAAGTGACCATGGGTATACATGGCTACTGATTTACCGATAATTGTTGCCAGTACATTATACGTCATCACGAGATTGTCCATACTACTCCATACTATATCAATTTACATTGTCCATACTACTCCACACTATATCAATTTACATTCATATCTCGACTCGACTAAGCCTTGCGATATCGTGGTGTCATCACTACGCTCGCACGGGATAGATGGGCGAATACGCATTAAAAAAGGTACATTTTGTTCTCATGAAGCCTATATACCAGCATATACACAGTATCCATACACTTTAATAAACCTAGCGATGGTCTTAATGATTTGGAATACGCAAATTTAGTGTAGGAGTACATTATATTGTGAACTATGAACCTTTGAAAATGGTAAAAAAAAAAACTCTACACATAGCAGAATATTTTAAAGCTTGCATGTCATAATGACGTCACTCGTTTGTCATTATAAGATATTAATTTGTTTATTGGTTTATTGGTAGGGGCCTACACACTAGTGTACCGGTACCGAGAGTTGTGACCTTGGTTAATTTTCTGTCACAAAAACCGCTACTTATGAAAATAAGCTCTCGATGTGCTCCGCAATTATATCAACGTTTAAATTTGAAACACACATGGAAAATATTGTTTCAGTTCTGAATTGGTAAAAGCTAATAAATTTGACATTCCAAACAGATACATCAGCCAATCCGAATAAAGTCTGTAGCCAATGTCTTTTGTTTCGTAGCATATATATACAGGTAATTACTTGTCCATAACCACATGTTGAGTGATTTAGTGTTTTATGGTAAGGCGTATATTAAACATGAAAGACACCGACCTAAAACTGGTTCTATATAAATTCAGACATGTCCGACTACTTTCTTCGTCTTTACAAATAAAGCTTTAATGACGTTTGATAAAAAAAAAAAATACCCTTGTCTTCTGGTGCGAAGGGAATTTGAATACCGGTACATAGTGATATTAATCAGATGGGAAAAATGCCGTTCCCCTCATACATGACGTAAATATAGCCGAGACAATTAACATTAAAAGACTACGCAGCTTTCGCTAACGTTGAGGATAGCTAAACTACTGGTTTTCGTATAATTACGAAAATCTTTCATTTAGCCTTCAAAAGATTCGCAAAGCAGAGTTATCGGCATTCACAGTGTCACTACTCTACGGTACTCACCAGGGCAGTGACGTTTGACTGCCAACCCCGTCCGTAGCCGAATTTTAACGAATCACCAACCATGCAGCTCTTTTGAAAATGTGAATGCATTCTACTACCGGAGTGACATCACGTAACCCCACATACATTACGTAGGACCGATGACGTAAATATATAGCTCATTGGTAGACCTGCGTCATTTACCGGAGTCCACGATTTTTCATAGACGGATATATATTGACTAGGGGGCAGCAGTCTATACGATATATCTAAAAGGTTAGTGAACTGTGTTAAAGAGGGACTGACTTGTTTTGTTACACAGAATTCACTGCTCTTTGTGAAAAATTGAGACGGGTTCCTTCGCTTGGTTATAAACTAGGACCATTTTGAATGTACACATGTACTAAGTGGTATTCGGCAAATTGCCGAAAATTGTGTGGTCGTCGCCAGGCAAATTACAGCTGTATAATAAACCGGGAATATGCTATGATTTCATTCGGCTGTAGTTCAGTGCAATTCCTTTTTTTAAAGATACTAAACAAATTCAATTCTTCTAAAATCAAAAAAGTGTTCCATTTTATTTTGACCGGTTGAGCTAGTTGTTTTCGCAACTAAAGTCTAAAAGTAGAAGGGCTCACAAGTGGAAGAGCTTCGGGTCTCTCTTCATGTAACTCCGGCTCATTTTATTAAAACCGCAAGCGGGCTTACCTCCATGTCTTACCTACAGCCCGCTTGGTCTGTATGTAACTAGGACCATTTTGAATGTCTAAATGTAGTGATATTCGCTAAAACGGCGTAAATTGTGCGGTCGTAGCAAGACAAACTACAGCTGTATAAATACATCGGGACTATGTTTTGATGTCATTCAGCTGCATGTAGATCAATCCAATTCCCTTTTAAAAGATACCAGTCACCCAATCAATCAAACAAACAAACAAACAAGTTATAAAGAAACCAACAAGTTTATTCAGTTTTAAATGAATACAATTGTATTTTATGTTGAACTACATAACACATTTTCAAATTTGTATGCACCTGGGCTTTAGTAGAGCCCCTTCGTCACTTCCTCATAAGAGAGAAATGGTGCGGGTTTATACCAAAGTTCCCAATCTGCGTTAAAAAAGTAGATGGTACTTGATGGTTACAAAATGACAATTAACCAACAGCACACTGAAATAAACTGAGCTATAATATTCTCTAAAGTAGGCCTTTACTTTAAAAACCTATAACAATTCAGAACTTTTACAATCGCTATAGCCTATATATTACATGCAGACTCGCACCAAATTAAGGTATATTTTTCATTACAGAATCACTTGAGGTGTAGGCTTACATTTTCTTTGCAGAAGTAAAACTTTAAAAATTATTAAAACCTGAAAACCGAACCGTCAGCGTCACCTGGCTGTAAGTGCTTGATAGTAAATACAAAACGTTATCGACAAAATAACTGTGTTATTTTAATAATTCATTTATAAAGTGTATGAGACATACATTCGAGAAAAATAAGCAGTAAGTGAACAAAATATTTTAAAAAATTGTCCCTACCTATACGTAGTAAGTACATCAGGTATAGGTAGGGACAAATCCATATTTTGGTAAAAATGTTATTTCTTCACTTACTGTTTATTTTATTCGAATGAAGGCCTATGTGTCACATACTTTATAAACAAAGAAAAAAAAGGATGTTTGTCAATAGCGTATTTTATTTACTATCAAACACTTACAAGCCAGGCGACCGTGTTTAGAGTCTACGATAAATGATTTATCACGGCACGTTTAGAGCCTATATACAAACCATGTAGGCGGTTAATTACGTTTTAATAATGTTTACCCAACGTAACTGCATGATTATATTTAAGAATGAAATTCAATACTTGGTTAAATCGTGACAGCTGTAGGCCTATATTGTTAATAAAACCTTTATTTTGATAAGTTAGCATTGTTATTCTGAACGAATCTACGGTGAATCGCATTTATTAATGCTACTATATAGCTATTTTGGTGCAATCGGGGACACCATATATTTTATGTATATGGCAGTGTCTTGTGCGCATGTGTGATCCGGGTCTCCAGAATCCAAAAGCACATTGCTTGGTTATAGCTACGCTCATAATACAGCAGGTTTTTATTTATATACACCTTCATTTTACCATTTTGCTGAAATGGACAGTCCGTAGTATATAATTATGTAAAAGCCTCAGCATATTGGAACGTAGGCTATATACCATACATAACCTGTTTTCAATTTTTGGAATTATAGGCTACTTTATTCTTGAGGGATAGAGGCCTACATGTTCCGAAAACAACGCATCGGTATAACATTCGATCGTTAAAAGAAAGAGTATTTTAAGAAGAAGAATGGAAACAAAATCAGTATAATGCGTAAGACTCAGGTCGTGCAACCAGCATGGCCTACATCCCCTTGCCTCCCTCCCCCTACCCCCTCTCCCCCTACCTGTCCCCCTGACATAGCTCTTCGCCTATTCAATCATTTCGATTACCATGCGCGCATACTGTATCTATAGGCCTGTTTAGTTTGTTTTGTTATTATATATATTCTGCGATAGGGCGTGGGTTTTCTGGATTTTATCAAGTTTTCTGTGGGAGGGACTTTTCTGTTGCCATATATATAGCACAATGTATTTTAGTATTTTACCTACCTGCAATATTTCTTTTCTGACGGGTTTGAATCTTATTATTGCAAAGGGCGATAACTTAAACGTGTCAACTCGGGCGAGAAACTCAGATAAAACTTTATTTAAATGTCAGGAATGTCATTAAAAAATCAGAGAAAAATCCGATATATGTTTTGTGAGATCGGCGGATCAATTTCCAACTTTCACCATGGGCTTAGATAGGCTAGAGGTGTTTATAGCTCCATGGCTGGACAAGCTGATGCATTTTTATTATTATTATTATTTTTTTTTGGGCGACTAACATTTCACATTTATCATATATCTATGTAGAGTTCTGTATCTATTATAGGCTATCATACTGTAGTCTTATTTACATTAACTAAAGAGGAAAACGTTTCAGTGTGTGGGAGACGATTTCACGAAATAATGAACCCTCCCTTCGTTTGACATTAAATTCAAGATGGCGACAAAATAGATCAGCGAGAAAATCAAATGTCAATTTCCTTGGGTTTTCAACCTACAGGATAATTAGCATACTCGATTCACTCTCTAGCATAACGATTGGAGCTGATTTCCGTAAACGATTCTTACGATAAGTGTGTAACAAACAAGGTTAGTGATGGATTCCATTACAATATGCTGGTTTATTTTCAGTTCTATAATTACAACAACAACATAAGGCCCTTAGCCGATGAGTCCAAAGCACAGACACTTGTATCTAGCTAGTAAACATATGTTCTCAGGAGCCTACCAGTTGACAGTCGCTGGGCTTCGCCATTACCCTTGCAAGAAAGTGAAGATGGGAAACCTGATTTCGCAGTAATTCGCACAATCGAAAAATAACATAAAATCAACCAAAATAAAACTCACCTGGAATCTTTAACACGTCCGCCGATTTACTACGGTGTCAGTTGTAAAACTAAACATAGATGCATTTGCTGCTGTCAAAAGTTTGTCATAGACGTATTAAGACGTTTCTGTGCCACTGGCAATTTTTATTAGCTTAGTAAGTGATTGGTGCCATAACTCGCCCATTGATCTGGCTAAATCGTGCACAAATGTGGAAATTTCTACCAAAGATATGTAAATTAACAATGGCGTAACTAAAGGACAATCGTGTATTCTGGCTACATGTGTGCAAGTCAAATGTCAAAATTATTAAAAAAAGGCAAACATATAAGCCCAATGTTCAAGCTACATGTAGCTTCCTAATTAAACTTAGTGTAGGTCACTTTTTATCCACTCCAATTCATACATGTAGCTCAACTCTTAACTACACTATTTAAGTGGTGATTTATAAAAATTTAGTCATACTTGAACAGAACTTGATGCACTGCTAATAATTAACGAGTACAGGAATTTTAATAGCATAATGGTCTTGGAGGAAATCGTCAAAATCTTGTTTACATGGCCTGAACACCTGATTACTTTCAGTACAACTTATTTAATGGCTGTTTATCTGTGTTTTTGCCGTATGGTGTATTTTGGTCAAGGGCAATATTTCCCTAGGACGGCCATGATACTGTCTTAATTCAGCACTTACGGCTCATTAAATTTCTCATTCAATATTTTCCCTATATTTCAAACCCTACAGAACTAAGGGGGTAAAACAAAGCTTTTCATGTGTGGTCATTGTTTGTTGGAACTGGCTGAGATGCTGATTTGGTTCATCTATGGGACTGGCACAACATCAAAATGATGACTAAATTAACCTTAAGTTTGATATAAAATGCCAATGAAACAAAGAAAGAAAACCAAAACCAAACAAACAAAAGATGCCTAAAAAATATTGATGTAACGTAATAGAATTTACTATATTCAAATAAAAAAACTTTTTATTTGCTTTTGTTTATAGCTGCTTGGATGTGGTTTCCGCAGTTGTGCATCATGGGTAATTCCAGATCTGGTCGAGGAGAGACTGTGTCTCTGGGTATGCCTGCTCGAGAACGTGACCTACATCTGGCTGTGATGGCCAATGACAGAGCGAGTCTGCGTACAATTTTAGCTCAGGGAGTGGACATTAATTATCCTTGGAGCAATCCAGCTGTACCCAGTGTGAAGGATAGTACAACACCACTCCTGGCTGCTGTGTCTTTAAATCATGTGGAAATAGCAATGGTATTACTTTTAACTGATTCCCATATAAAGGAACTTTGATATTTGTCTCAGTAAAAAGTCTTGAAAAATCTACTGAGGCTCTTGACAGCTAGTCCACTGATGTACTACACAGCAGCATACATGTTAGGATGAGTTTAACAACGCTCCTCAGTTATACTAGAAAAAAAACAACATTATCCTACAGACTCATTAGTAAACTATCAATGTTCATCAGTAAAGTACCAATGATTGCATCAGTAAAATATCAGTGGTCACATCAGTAAAGTATCAATGGTCGTATCAGTAAAGTATCAATGGTCATATCAGTAAAGTATCAATGGTCGCATCAGTAAAGTATCAATGGTCGCATCAGTAAACTATCTGGTTGCATCAGTGAAGTATCAATGGTCGCATCAGTAAAGTATCCATGGTCGTATCAGTAAAATATCAATGGTTGCATCAGTAAAGTATCAATGGTCGCATCAGTAAACTATCTGGTTGCATCAGTAAAGTATCAATGGTCGTATCAGTAAAGTATCAATGGTCGCATCAGTAAAGAATCAATGGTCGCATCCGTAAACTATCTGGTTGCATCAGTGAAGTATCAATGGTCGCATCAAGTATCAATGGTCGCATCAGTAAACTATCAATCGTCGCATTAGTTAAGCATCAATGGTCGCATCAGTAAACTATCTGGTTGCATCAGTAAAGTATCAATGGTCGCATCAGTAAACTATCTGGTTGCATCAGTAAAGTATCAATGGTCCCATCAGTAAACTATTTGGTTGCATCAGTAAAGTATCAATGGTCGCATCAGTAAACTATCTGGTTGCATCAGTGAAGTATCAATGGTCGCATCAAAGTATCAATGGTCGTGTCGGTAAAGTATCAATGGTCACATCAGTAAAGTATCAATGGTCGCATCAGTAAAGTATCAATGGTCGCATCAGTAAAGTATCTGGTCTCATCAGTAAAGTACCGATGCTTGCATCAGTAAAGTATCAATGGTCACGTCAGTAAAGTACCAATGGTTGCATCAGTAAAATATCAATGGTCACATGAGTTAACTATTTGGTTGCATCAGTAAACTATCTGGTCGCATCAGTAAAGTATCTGGTCGCATCAAAGTATCAATGGTCGCATCGGTAAAGTAACAATGATCGCATCAGTAAAGTATCTATGGTGACATCAATAAAGTATCAATGGTCATATCAGTAAACTATTTGGTCGCATCAGTAAACTATCTGGTCGCATCAGTTAAGTATCTGGTCGCATCAAAGTATCAATGGTCACATCGGTAAAGTATCAATGGTCACGTCAGTAAAGTATCAATGGTCGCATTAGTAAAGTATCAATGGTCGCATCAGTAAACTATCTGGTCACATCAGTAAAGTATCCATGGTTGCATCAGTAAAGTATCAATGGTCGCATCAGTAAACTATCTGGTCACATCAGTGAAGTATCAATGGTCGCATCAAAGTATCAATGGTCGCATCAGTAAAGTATCAATGGTCGCATCAGTAAAGTATCAATGGTCGCATCAGTAAACTATCTGGTCACATCAGTAAAGTATCAATGGTCACATCAGTGAAGTATCAATGGTCGCATCAAAGTATCAATGGTCGCATCAGTAAACTATCTGGTCGCATTAGTAAAGCATCAATGGTCGCATTAGTAAAGTATCAATGGTCAATGGTTGCATCAGTAAAGTATCAATGGTTGCATTAGTAAAGTATCAATGGTCGCATTAATAAAGTATCAATGGTCGTATCAGTAAAGTATCAATGGTAGTATCAGTAAAGTATCAATGGTTGCATCAGTAAAGTATCAATGGTCGCATCAGTAAACTATCTGGTCACATCAGTAAAGTATCAATAGTCGCATCAAAGTATCAATGGTCACATTAGTAAAGTATCAATGGTTGCATTAGTAAGTATCAAATGGTCGTATCAGTAAAGTATCAATAGTCGCATTAGTAAAATATCAATGGTCGCATCAGTAAACTATCTGGTCACATCAATAAAGTATCAATAGTCGCATCAAAGTATCAATGGTCGCATTAGTAAAGTATCAATGGTCGCATTAGTAAGTATCAATGGTCGTATCAGTAAAGTATCAATGGTCGCATTAGTAAAATATCAATGGTCGCATCAGTAAAATATCTGGTCACATCAGTAAAGTATCAATGGTCGCATTAGTAAAGTATCAATGGTCACATTAGTAAGTATCGATGGTCGTATCAGTAAAGTATCAATGGTCGTATCAGTAAAGTATCAATGGTCGCATTAGTAAGTATCAATGGTCGTATCAGTAAAGTATCAATGGTCGTATCAGTAAAGTATCAATGGTTGCATCAGTAAACTTTATGGTCGTATCAGTAAACTATCAATGCTTGATTTAGTGATAAATGTGTAGTTTGATGCATTGTTACAACCATACACCTCTCCTGCAATGTGGCCAAAACAAATTTTTGGAACGGAGACAAGAAGTGTTCTCGTGTTATTAAAGTTTGTATGGCTTATTTTCCCTAATCTTTTTTCTATCTATTTGATGTTAGTCTCTTTATGATGGACATGTATCTTTACACTATGTTGTAGATCCTTTTGAATTCAGGCGCTGAGATTAATCGTACAGATAAGAATGGATGCACTCCACTGTATAAAGCTGCTTATCATGGTAGACCTATACTCATTGATCTGTTGGTCAAAGATGGTAAGTGTAAGGCTTGGTATTTGTTTTAGTCTACTATATCTTAAGTTATTGCCATGATGTCTAGCAGTCAAAGCATCCTCATCATGACAATAAAGTGGAGCATTAGGTAGAATAAGTTCCCAACTAACAAAATTTTTTATTTTTTTTAGTGTCCTATTGAACTATTAATTTTAATAATACTTAAACATTACAAATGGAGTCTGATTTAGTTTGTTTTTAATCGATGCATTAACATAAAGTTTCAAATTGAGTTTATTCTCCAGCTTAACTACCCATTGATTTATAGTATGAACCCCTGTAACATACACATAATAGTTGGATATTAATCAGTAAGTTGGCAGAAGTACTGTTGTAATAAATAAATATCAACAGTTACTTTTTGTTTGTGACAGGTGCGGATGTTGACAAAGCTGACAAAGATCAACAAACACCACTGTATATATGTGTTCAGAATGCAATTGTACATTCAAGTTATTCAGCCGTTGACAGGCTCTTGGCTGCAGGTGCTTCCGTTAAGGGGTAAGTTTTCAACTAAGACTTATATTACACAAATATATTTTGGAATGTGGACTGGCTGCTTTGTGGCTTTTATTATACCTTCTGTTCATTTCTAATCCATAAACAACATGTATGTGGTCATATGAAAAAACAAAATCAAATAAGTGGAAAAGAGACTTGTCAAGGAGTTTTCTTTCCGTTTTATTCACCATGTTGCGTTAACTTACCAGATGCTGGTTTATTACTTTTATTACTCAGAACTGTTAAAGTGTTACTAAAGTCTGTACAATACTCGACCAAATATTAGCAGATAAAATGTTATTTTAGGAGCAGCATTTTAGATTGAACCATTTTGTTTTAGTTTTCAGCAAATATTCTTTTTGGAAACTGGAAAGCATGATTTTAGATGGAAGCTTTTTCTTTATGTCTTTCAGATGTGACAAACTAGGGCAGGCCCCTATCCATGTGGCAGCTCACTGGAAACTGAAGGATATGATCCGTGTTCTGTTGAATGTGAACAGTGATGTTAACATGACAGATTATTCTGGTCGCACCCCACTCTATGTCTGTGTAAGTTCACTGAGCACGGGGCTCTATAACGAGGATCTGAAGTATCAGGTTCCTTGTATTAAGATTCTACACAATGCTGGTTGTGACATGCTCAACCTGGTTGACTGGCTGAAATGGAAAGGACCAGGCATTCCAGCTGAATTGCTCGCTGACGATGAAAATTTCTTTAGCTGGTATACCCAGAACATGAATTCCCCCCACTCTCTCACAAATCTATGTCGGAAGGTCATTCAAAAACGGCTTCTTCGTCGAGGAAACTTTTTGAAGTATGTAAGAAAACTTCCTCTTCCAACCAAGATGCAAAAATACCTGTCTCGACAAATGTTTCATCTTCCAAAATGAATGTGGTTGTTAAAGTTACAAATCAGTAAAACACAAAATGAATGTGGTTGTTGAAAGTTACAAATCAGTAAAACACAAAATGAATGTGGTCCGAGTTATAAATCGGTGAAACACATATCTTTAATCTCAAATTTGTCAATGCATTTTTTTTTACACTGGAATAGTAAATACAGGTTTTACATTTATGAATGCAAGTTAATAAGAATATTGTTAATGCTGATAATTAAGTCTACAACTCTTATGGGTTGTTTATTTCAATTGATGGAAAGAACATGAACATAGTTGGAAGTTAGCTTACCTGCAACATAACATTGGTACACTTTTTGCCACCAAAAACAACACACCCCTCCCATTATTCATTAAGGTCATTAATGTATCTTAGTAAATACTAGTTAAATGGAAAACCTTCAACTATTTTCTATAAATATAAATTGCCTGTGGGTGTATTTATTAAAGGGGAAGCTAATCTTACTTTACAGCAAGGAGTTACCTCCCTCAGTCTGGAAAAATGTTGTAGACAGCAATTGGTTTATTTCTCCCAATTGTATTACTTTTCTGTAATATTTGGCTGATGAAATGAATTGTCTCCAGATGTATTATAAATGTTAACCTGTTGTCTCTTTTTTTGATAAAATGAAAGTGCTTAAAATTATATGTACTGTGTCACTAAAAAATGTCACTTTGCTGGATCAAATGACATTTTGTGACATTTAATGATGTTTTTATTTTCTTCTTTCACATTTGTTAAATGTAATGAGATCATTTTAGTCTGTTAATTGTACATAAACACATTTGCATGCACTATTTAGTGTTTTTTTTATTTTTTAAATATTTTCAAATGTTTGTACTTGAGTCTTGGCTGATAATATTTATCACAGTGTTGTAAAGTTATAATATGCCACATGTTTTAAACTATGTTGAGTTGTTTCAGAACCAGTATTGGAAATTCTTTGAAAGTAAAGTAAATCGGTTTACTCGATAAAATATAGCTTATTATATGAACTCAATGTAGTAGTACTGTTCTACTTGTCCCTTAAATTTTGAATTTACAAACTAAATTTATATTATTGTTTGTAAACTATTTTGATGAATCATTGAGTTCATGAAGTGTTTGATTATAAAACATAAAAATCATTGTTTGTTTTAGGCTAGTTTATTTTGATGAATTATTTTATTATTGAAGTGCTTGATTATTATTTTGTTTATCAGCTAGTTAAGTTTAATGAATTGTTTTGCTATTTAAATACTTCATTATAGTTTTTAAAAAAAAATATATTTTGATGAATAATCTTGTCATTTTGTATGGAATCATTACGTTATTGTTTTTTTCAACTGTTTTTTTTTACTTTGAAATACTTATTACTTCGTGCTACCTACAAAAAGTCAGACAACATATTATACGTGTTTATTGATAAGTATAAGTTTGGAGTAGGTTGGAGCTATGTCAAATGTGATATGGCTTAATTTCTGTCTTAATGCTATGATAGATGTATTTTCCCCCACCGTTATAAGTATAAATCACCACAAAGAAAGAAAATGTATTTCATACAAAGAACATGATAGGATCATGTTAATAAACTTGTATTCTATCCACCAACACAAGCAGTGACTGAGTATGTCAATGCATTTTATTCTTTTAGTTTACATTTGATAGCATACAATTTCAAAGGTGAACTGGGAAGATTTAGAAAAGAAAATGTTGATTAAATGATTTTAAGTATTGTCTTGATTATTTTAAAAAATTAAATTAAAAGGGGTGAAAAAACAGTCCGTCAAATTATACCCTCGACTAAATTGTTAAAATGATGTTTACATTTTTTATGGTATTCTCCGTTTTCGAAAGCAATTATATTGGTGCTGTAAGCAAAATGTATAGTAGACTTTTTACGCCATGTTTCATTTATGTATTTCTAGCAGGTAAAAATAACCCAAGTTACTAAAAATTTCAACAGTGCTGAACAGAAACTGAACAAATATGGCATAACGTTATATTTAACTGATAAGCAACATTTTAATATAGATTTACCTTAGTGACACCGAATAAGATGGGGTACAAGGTTAAACCCCAATCCAAAAAACAAACAAACAAACCAAATATGGTCTGAAAGTCCTCCATATATTTCCTGTACAGCACCAACATTACAGTGACTTTCAGTGAAATTTAAGGAATCCTACTAAAATTGTAATAGCAGTTTTGTTAACAACTTTGTAGGGTGTATAATTTAATCATGACCTTGTTTATTCTTTCTTTCTCCTTAAAGTGCTTTTATTGTTGCTATAGATTATCTCCCTTAGTCTGTGATGAAATATATACCATCATGTTTTATAAGGGTAATTCCAGTAAAGTGTTTGTAATGACACAACAAAAGTTAACATCAGTTTCCAATGGCCTTTTCTCTTTACAACAATCTTGTCTTTATTGTTAACTTTAAGTCATTTTTAAATCTGTAATTGTGTTTTAAAACTTAAAAAAGGAAGATAACAAGGATAAGAGTAGATATACAGTAGTGAACACTGTTTTATTACATAAAGTACAAAGCATATAACATTAAGTGAAATAATTTGTGTTGAATTAAATTGTTGCAATGAGTAACAATCGTCCAGCGAAGTACAACTATCTGAGTAAACCAGAACTGAGTACCGGGTAATGATATGTGCAACTGCAGATGAATGTAATTCTTTTCAAGGTTACTAACGAATTAAATTATTCCAAATTAATCCCTAAAAAAATTTTCATTTTGTTTTCACCCAAATTACACATTTACACATTTTAAGCAATTGGATTTTTAAGGTAAGGGTGGTAAGTCACAGGTTTATCCTAAAGTTGCTGTCTGCATCGAAAAGCTATATGGTTACAAAATGTTATTGCCTTTGTAATATATATTAAGCGTCTCTGTGTCCGTGCTTTATGTAGACAGAAAATCGCCGCCTTCACTAGTTTATAATTCGGGACTCATTCTGCCATGAGCCTATGTAGCTCAGTCGGTAGAATGTTGGGCATGTAATCCAAAGGTTCCGGGTTTGAATCCCGGTGGAGGCAAGCAAGTTTTTCTCTCTTCATTTATTCAATATATATATATCACTACTTTACACATTTTGGTATTTACGTCCCTCATCACCTGTTACAAATATGGCAAAGTCTTTTTTGTCAGCTAAATAAAATATTTTTGATTGGGATACTGGACGGCAAATTAGTAAATGTTATTATTTTTTGCTTAGTGATTGGCTAGGAAAAGACTTCAAAATATCTGTCAAGAATTTTCACGTTTGTTTATTTAATAAACTTTTCCCTTGAATTGTCGAAATCTGGATTCCAAATATAGTGAGATTTTCCTATGTGGTTTATGAGTGTTTGTAATTTACACTACTTTTATTGTATCGTAATTGTGTTGATATGAAAATGTATTTTTTACGCCACGCACATTTATATTTCTTTACATTATAATGCACATAAATATAGTTAATTATGATATTTTTTTGTTTCTTTTAGAAAGTGAAGATTAACAGTATTTTCGTTATTTTAGGATAACACTTTCTTAGTTTGAACAGAGATTCTAGTTCAGAAAATTTTGCAGGTTGAAATCTGTCCGGGAATCGAACCCACGACCCTCAGAGTTCCAACTGTTCAAACTAAGAAAGTGTTACCACAAAATTACGAAAATACGGATAGTAAATTACGGCTGAACACTTTGTACTTTATTTCATTGGTTAACCATGTTAGTGTCTTTAAGTAAACACAACATACTTCTTCTGGTCACTATTTATACTCTCAATAAATACTCTTTTCTCTTGTGATCTTTATATAAATTTATTGTATATATGTTTTACTTACTTTCCAATTGAAATAAGAAATTACCATATGCTACTGAATATCCTAGCTCCCAATTAGGCTTTACTCAAAAATGAGCTGCCGAAGATCTGGTGTTAAGAATGTATAGATGTTGTTTACAGGTTATACGAGAATATAGTTACTTAACTTTGTTACAGGGCTGGCACCTTTTTCAAATGTTTATCAGACATTAATATTCATATCTTAAATAAATTGCTTCAAGCCAATGCTGTACGTTCTAGACTTTCTTCTGTACACTGTCAAATATTGTGCAATTAAACTTGAGTATGAGTATACGCTCGATATGTTTTAAATTGTGTTTTCAATAAATTAGAATTGGAACGTATACACTAGTTTGCTGTGGAGACAGTCATAGAAACAGAAACTTTTATTTATTTTTATTTCATTTTTGAAAGAAGACATTTTAAATTGACCCAGTGATGCGGTAAGATGAAGAGTTATTTTTGTTAAAATGTTTTTATCTCCCGTCACTAGCCTTTCGTTTGAATCGCTATACTACTTAAATACTTGTCTCTCTTTTAAATGTTGAATTATTTGGTGTTAACTGTGTGACGAATCTTTTTCCAGCCCACTTTTTCGGGGAAACAGTATAAGAACAACAACAAAATTGTATCCATAATACAAGCGAATGATTTACAAGGTACATCCTCACGAGCACTACCAATTGTTCTTAATATAGAAGTCTAACACACGGAGTGAGAAATAACGATCATGCCATAGTTGATAAGATATATATTTATAACGGATTCATTTTACGTAAACTTTCACCAACATTCCAAACGGGATTTCTGCTGTTGAAATCCAGCCTTATCGTTTCTTTGGTACTTTTTAATAAATTAAAGTAAGGGATTGCCAGGTGGCAATTAATGCATATGTTCAAAGTCAACAGCGTCAGGGCCATGTCTTCAACGGTACTAATATTTACATGGTTAAGTAAAAATGGTTTATCAGAAACCCACGTGTTCTTTCCGCGCACGTGGCCTGTTCAGTGTAAATAGTGAGCAGGCCTAGCGTCAAAGATGGATGCCATATTTTCACGGGTTGGAATCGCCCACTCCAAAACACTCCAGATCTTGTCGACGCTCTAAGAAAGAAATCATTTTTCACTGGTTATCTATCAACCTGAGGCTATTAATGCAACTCACTTCAAACTTCCCTGCGAAACCTCCCGATTAAATGGTTTGACCCGTATCTGTCTGATTCTGACAACTGGAGAAAAAAAAACAGTTACCACTTCTCTGTATAATTTATTATCATTAACTTGTTATGCCCCACTCTGGTAAAGTCTTGAGTGTGTGTGTGTGGGGGGTAGGGGGTGGGGGGATATAAAGGCTTTACTTTTCCGGTTCGTTTGTTCCGGAACTTTGTCCCCCGACCAAGGCCAGGCAACTCGAGCACATCCACTCTTTACCTTTTTTCAACGGTTTAATCAATTAATCGATCAATGAATGAATCAATCATTCAATCAACGTGGCCGTGGCTTAGTGGTTAGCGTGTGCGCTTACTAATCCTACTTCGATGTACCGTTCACTGGATCGAGTCCGCCTGTCGACCCTCAAGTATATAAGTGATTCACACGATGTGGCTCCGACAATCGCGGGGTGGTTTTTACGAGGTGTTCTTCCGGCTCTCCACAGCAATTAGGCAAGGGACACTGTGAAATGGACAAACCGTCGTAATATAAGTGCAACCCCCTTGAGGTCGACGTTTAACCCCAAATCAAACAAACAAACAAACAAACAAACAAACCAGCTGTTTCGAAAATGTGAATGAATTCTACTTATGTTGTGACATCACGTAACCCCAATCCATTACGTAGACATATACGTCAGTGCCTACATCATTTACCGGATTCACCATTATGTACCAATTGGCCAAACCTCGCTTCATTCTCGTTGTTGCGATATCATTAGTATGCTCGCCCGTGATAGACGCAAAAACAAATCGTACATTTTGTTCGCCGTTAGCCTATTTACAAGTGTATGCACTCCATTCCAGACACTTTAATAAACCTGGCAAATATCATATGACTTTCAAATACGCAACTTTAGTTTAAGAGTACTTTGTGTTCTGAGGTTGAAACAGATGAAAACTGTGAAATCCTTCCACAACACTGACTATGTTTATTAGTTGATTTGAAAAATTGCATATCATAATGGCGACGAGGAGGATGTGTGCAGTACATTCAATAGGTCATTGCATCCGAGTGCATTATGTAATGCTATTTGAATACACATTTCCGCCTCCTTGTGTTAGAGAGGTTGAGACCAGTTGGCGCAAGACCACTATTAATTTGCCATAAGCCGTAATGTTAACGTTTGGCTCCACAGCTCCCTTACAAACTTTCGTTGGGCGAAAACCCCTGGCACATACCTTAATTGGTCCGTTTGCAGTTCCATGTAAAAATCTTGACAGGGCATGACCGATGAAATTTTGAACTAGAGAGCCGCCAATGGGATAGGGGTTGTCAAGAAGTAAACAACAGCCGAATCACCCCTCCATCAAATGGTGCTACATATCCAAATGTGACCTATTTAGGCTATAATATTACACTGACCAGAAACCTCCACTCAATTACTTCATATCAATACCAAATACTCCACTAAAACAAATTTCCAGCAGCAGAACAAATAAAACAAGACAACACACCATTTTGTTTTATTAAGAACTATATTCCAAGGTGACAACGGAAGTTCATAATGGTGGTCTTACGCCATATGCGAGGACCAAAGACGCCTAATTATCTCCCTTGCACATTACAGCTCTCAAAAACTCTGGGTAATTTTTTTTCAGAATTTTTACGAAATAGTCCGCCACGAAAAAAAGAATAATAATATATTTGAAAGGAATGATTATCTTTTCTTGACGGATGTCTGCTATTGCTAACTTTACGTTTAGTGTGTTACCTAGTGACAAATACAGTAGCCGCGGCAGAGGTGTATAGCTGTGGTCAAACTTGGTGGCGTCCCATCGATGTGATGAAACAAGTATTTAAACACTGCTTCTCCTATCTGTCTACATTTCGGTAGAATAAACAGCGGACATACATATGTTTGCTAAAGAAAGTTTGACATATCCAAAACAAGCGAGATGTGTTCCCCTCCTTTGTCTGGGCTAGGTAGCTTGAAAGATGCTGAACTCCTTGCTGTTTCAAAGCCTATCTTTGAAATCAAAATATCCGGTATGGCCTCCAATAAAATTGACAGAAATAGCGAATATCGTTGATTTATTTCAGAAACTCCGCCCCGGACGGGTGTTTCTCCTTACAGCTGTAAAGCCTGCAGTGATAGCTCATGTGCGGGGTCAACTATAGAATTGACAGACGCCAACGGGTGAGTGTTGTCCAGGGATACCTCTAGCTCATCTTCTCTAACCAAGAGTTTTATTCCGAGCTAGATTGATCGTATAAAAAAAAAATTACAGCTGCGCCCCCTAGCGGATAAAACTGACAAAGTTTTGAGTTCAAGCGCTGATAACATATGTTGAATGTTATACTCAAGTTTTAACAATTGATTTAACCTTGTAAAGCTCTACGAGCTTATATACGGAGGTATGGTGTCTGTTGGGATGGGTACATATGCTATACTCTAATTGACTTGGTTGAATACCCCGAAAATATCCTTTTTTGACAAAACTTCATCCACTTTCATCATTGACTATCGCTATCATTTTTACTCCTCTCGTAACACAACCTCTGATTGGTTGCGTAGAAGTTCCCACGCAACCAATTAATCGCTTGACAGTAGCCTAGCTTTTGGTTATATGCGATCAATCTGCCAAGGGTTGTAATGCAGAGTAACTCGGAATAAAACTCTTGGCTAGCGAAGATACCTCTAGCTATGCACACTGGGTTTCAAGCTTTGTCACATTGTTTGTGCCTTTAATGGGAGTCTCGTAATGTCAAAAAGGGGGCGTTACAGGCGGTCCTCTGACGTCAAAACGTTCGAGATTCATAG
>JAQQZZ010130558.1:7999-46426 GCA_030265115.1 Mopalia vespertina | reverse complement strand
TTTTTGTTGCCAGTGGTGTGGAGGGTGGTTTCCTTCACCCATTGGGCTGGCACTCTGTCATGTGAGTGAAATAACCTTTAGTACGGCATGAAACTTCAATCAAACAAACACACCAACAGACAAAGTATCAAAGGCTTATTGAATTCTTATAAAGCTAATTGCTCAAATCAATTACTAGCATTACGTTTTTTACAACTGGGTCTGTAGCATGATTTGGTGGCCGTATATTTTGTGATATGTTGAAGGAGGCCTATATTAACTCCTGTTTTAAATGACATATGTAGGATCATGGTTATGTATCAAAATCATAATTCTATAATTACCTTTATCTAAAATGTTGGATGATTGCATGGGTCATTAACATAATGACCATTCAAATCTAGGATGTTTGCATTGGATCAAATTACACATACCAAATGGCCACAGTAGTACGTCTCCCCTCCATTGATACACTCTGGATGGCACATGACCGTTATTATTCTCTCCCATTTTCTAGTTTTGAATATTCACACTGGGAGTCATCCACATCATCAATCATACCTCAACATAGTTAGCCAATTAAATACTGCTCACAAATAACAGTCCCTTTCATGTGCACAGAAAGTAATCACCTTTACTATTGTTTTAAAGTTATCCACCCATTGTAAATTTTCTCTGATGACAGATCCTTGCTTTTTAAGGTTTTTTACAGCTTTTATTATCTTTTCTCAAAGTCATAAAAGACCAGGCCATTAAATCTGAGTGTTGAAACAGGAAGATCTACTTCACAGCAATTTACTCTAGGCTGACTGACATCTAAGGATTGGCAAAACTGTACATTTCTGGAATTTTATGAATGAAAAATAAGTTGAAATTACAAAATTGTTCTGATCAACTTTTAATCATGTTTCTTTATCCTTATATTTATTCATATTTTTTTTATCTTGACAATATTTTTTATGAGGTATATCAGACAAATTATTATATTAATAGATGTTTTTATTTTATCTGTTTATCAGCAGCTGATCTATCAAAATGCCCCTTCATCTCAAAGTTTTTTTTCTGAAGTACATCTTCCTGTTTATGAACAGATATTGTCAGATTTTAGAAGGAAATGCTTAGAATAACCTCGCATGATACTGTTCTAGCGGGGGTGGAAGTCTTTAATTTGTTGGTTTAAGGAAAACAAACAAACAATTAACATTTGAGAGTTACGTCCGCACAATAGCCAAGCTTACATTTTTCTAAAACTTTGTTAGTTAAAGAGGCTACACCACAGAACCGTGGGATTATACTTATTAGATAAAGATAATTGAAAGGAATTCTTTTCTGTATATTGTGAAGCCTGTACAAAGCCATTTGTCCTCAAATTTAATTATTACAGTCCATGTTTGCATTCTGCTATTATCATGAAAATGAAATGTATCTGTAAATCTAACCACCCCCCCCCCCCCCCCCCCCCATTTGTATTATTTCTATTTTGACTGTAAATGAAGTATCAATGCTTTAGTCCAACTACTTAAAATGATGTTATGTATTTACTACTATTATCCTGGGACTGCTGATATACAATTATTTACATGTATATTGTACTGGTAGTAAGCGATGTAGTGATGGCAGGTACTCTCAGTGATTCTCAGCTTCCTAATGTCAGTCTGTCTGTTGACCCCACTGGTATGTGCTACAACAAAGGGTATTTATAAACATATATGCATCCACTAGCTCCATTATGGCTGACTTATAGTTTGTTAGCAGAATAGAATAACAGGGGCTGCCAATTTGGCTCACAGTCAATATAAACATTTTACTATCTATTTCCACTGTCTTCCTTCATTAGTGAGATTTTTGTTGCGGCTTTTTTTTCCATGGGTATGCTTACAATGTGTGCATCTACCAGCTATATGTTTCTACTGTATATAAAAGTAAGTTCGAGAGAAACTAGCAAGAGGTGTTGGTTGTCCTTTGTTGTTCAATGAGAGGACAGAAATTCTCCACCTAGGACAATAAAATCATTATCAATCACTTGTTATAGTAATATATTTGTCGCTATTTTGAAGGTTTGTTTTTTTCTGTTGTTTTCCTTACATATTCGTGTGGCTAATTTCTCTAAATTGCCAGAGGCTGCCAACTTAGGTGGTCTGTACTATTATTAGTCTACAATGTGTCCGTATATAACAGGACGAGATACCAGTACACCTCACTGGCTTACCTATTCATGAAATCACCACTGTATATATCTGTCTCACTCTGATCAGTGCCTAGTATTTTTTGTGTTTGAAGGATTGATATTTTATAAGCCAGGGAACCAACAAAATGTAAAGTTTAAACTCATCAGAAATTCAGGTTAATTGTCAAGAAGAATTATTTCCTTATTCATAAAATAAGCTGGACATTGGTGTAAAGTTGATTATATCATGCTATAGACAGACACATGGAAAGCCATGATACCATAGTCTATGTTTATTACCATAAGCTTTGGGCAAATGAGAGATACATGTAACAGAGATAGCCATCAACATCCTCGAATCTTAATACAGTGTGATTGTTTTGTCCTATATTATTCGAAATAAAAATCAAAAACAGTAAAACCCAGTTGTCCTTTGTTAAAATGGGCCGGAAAGCGTTCTTTTTGAAATATAACTGGGTTCTAGCATTTTACCCGAAACATTTGGCTTCTTTGTGCTATCAAACCCCAGCAATAAATCAATCATTTTATCTATATACTTCCAGTCATTTCATATGCATACAGATATACTACAGAGAGTATTACTCATCTCTAAGTGTTGGGGTATAATAGGTCATGTGACCGTATTGACACTGCCATTAAAGTGATGAACATAATGCTAATCTTACAGCTAAATCAGCCTACATGGCTTGTATATGGGGACTGCCATTATCTGTAAATAATCAAAGAGTTTAACTTTTCTGGTTGGTGTTAGGGGAATTTAGTACAGCTCTAAAATCAACATTCTCAATTCCATCTCTATACTGTATTTATGGTTGTGTAGGGGTTCATTGAATATCACTGATAATAGTATAGCAGTACCCTGTCTGCTGATAGATGGTAATATAGTTCTGATTTAGACACAGCTATTGCTAGAATGAGTACACCACAATATATACTCTCTTAACAATAGGGTTTATGTCATCTGTCCTGTTAATAAATATATGTCCTAGTCCCACTCTTAGGTATGTAATATTCACATATGGACATTGGTCATTTATTTATTGATTAATGTTGTGTGTCATTATTGAGAGTTGTTGTTAGTGGGATTATTATTGATGACCAATTGGTTGAGGTCATTGTGAACGGTGATGTCACACACATTGCTCTGAGTCAGCCACACGTCTCTCATTGCATGGAATCGTTTGATGAAATATGCCCATGGCATGCTAAGGATTGCTAAGCGTCCTGACTGCTGTGTGGTAAGAGGACATTCTGTCACTTCTATAGCCACCGTTGTTCACAGGCTGGCCTTGCTCTAACTCGGGTGTTCTGCTGCCTCCATTCCGATTCCATAAAAAACGTTTTCACCATTCCAAGACAATTTTGTCCAGATTATCTTCCAGTTGAAATCTCAAGCTGAGCATGATGTTATGTGATTTTTGTTTTCAGCCAACAATATTTGGGACAATAACCAAAGAAAAGCCACCTTCTGAAGACAAAAGGAGGGTAAGTGTTTATCTTCCTTGTTTACATACACCAACAGTAAACTTGACTGATTTGAGTCCACTGACTATAACTAGATCCAGGTATTTACCTATGTTATGCATCAGTGCTGTATAACCCTGTCGTTATTGCACAACCATCTGGTATGTTCATATTGAAAATGTTGTGCAGGTATACTGTGCATGCTTTATTGCCATGCCATTATATGAGTTTTTGTCCATCAAGTGTAAGACCTGTTAATGGCTAATCTACCAAACATGTCTTACAGGGGTTTTTGTATTCAGTTAGTTTGATATCCCTCATTACTTAGGAAGATTTGCTTTAAAGATTTGATTCAATTTTCTGAAGTGGTTTCATTGTGGATACCCAGGCATTAAATATGCTAATGTGTGCTTCATTTACTTTATATAATTACTATTTGTGAGGAATTGTATCTACAGGTAGGACAGGTCAGGTGCTCATCTCAACCTGACCATGTAGGTGGTAAAAAAATCTCACAGTTGTATGAAGATCAGCCTGTAGGTTTATCTAAAAGTTTACTGTACAGAAGAGCCGATTATCAGACAAACTCATGAAAAGATCTATAGTGAAACACTGAACTGAAATGATGCGCTTTAAATGTATAAGAACTTTCCACAGATAAATAAACAATTATCATGCCTTGGTACACTCTAGCTTTTCAGTATCAATGTCCATATGCTCACAAACCATACTGATTATAACTAAGAGACACACACATAAATGAGGCATTTGTATACAGAAAATACTCTGTGTTCAATAACTTTAACTTTATTGCAATTTTAGGAGCACTTGTTTAGATGGAACTGGTTGGCAATGGTCCTAATTGCTGCTCCATACCCTTTTCTCCCTGAAGTTGTCATTCTTCAGCTCATACATAATGTCTTAAGATAACCTTCACCACATCAGGCAAACAACTTCTCTGAGAAGTTAAGGATTATCATGTAGAAGAAATGAGCCTGGATTCAGTCAAACATTGAAACAGTGTATCGAAGCAACAAGGAATTTGGACCTGTTCTTTGACCTACTTTGGCTTATATTTTTTAACATAATAAGACCAGTGAACTGGTGAGGCTTGATCTCACCCAGGAATTGAGATGATTTATTAATGCCTTCTCCTGGCACCTTCCCAATCCTCCAGAGATACCTCTGTCAGGCACTGTAATAACTGAGAAAAAGTCATGTACTTCTATCTAATCTTATGGAAGGAAAGGATGCTTCTAAATAACTATTTGTACACTGTGAAATGATTCCTTTCTCATTTAGAAATCGATCCTTGACAGCATTTTGTGGGGTTTTTTTTCATAAAACTTTCATAATTAGAACTGCTTGTGACTCAGAAAATGTTTGTCTGAGACATTCTCTCTGATATTACTGACGCAATGGCCTTTAGAGTATCCCTAATTATTTTAATAGATCGGAAGGAGGTTTAACTCCTCAAACAAACAAAACAGCTGATTTCCTGTCAATATTTGTCAGACAGACATTCCGCCACATGACCCAAGTACATATGTATCTTCTTACATAATTAATATACAACTGATAAAAGACATGCACAGTTTTATGAGTAGGACCAGAGGGATGTCCACCGTCCTTTGGACACCCTGAATTGAACAATTGCCTCATTTGGATACCCTGTTTTAAATAACCTTAGTAGATAAGGAAACTGTAAAAATGGGACACCCAGTTACTTATAAAGTGAAGCAAAATGGCCATTTTGGACACCATATTTTTTATTTCTGGCTAAACCCCTGAGTAGGACCTTTAGGTATATAAACAAATAACCCCAGAAGACATTCAGAATCTATTCTTATTCTTATTCTTGATAGAATGTGACATGAAGACATTGGCACATTTTTCCAATCACTGTCTCGGTTTGAATGCCTGCAGTACTCCGATCTAGTGTGTTTATTTAGGAGAGTAGTAAACATGAGTTATTGATTTTCCTAGGTGCAGATCATGGTTGTTACTTTGAAATATTGATGGTATTTGTGGTTGAGCTGGTAAGACAGCTAGCTTACACATCATCTAGGGTTGGTCAGGGGAGTCTGACCTGCTAGAACATCATCACGGCATCTCATCGTAGAATATCTGTCAATATTATACAAGAAGCAATTTAGCTTGTAGTAGTCTTCGTGGAAGATAATCTGTCAATATTAGATGCAAATAAGAGGCTAGAATTGAGTATCTAACTCGGCCAATCCCATCATAAGGAAATCGGTCAGTATCCTGTAACCAGATTCATCTATTTAATATATCATTTTCCTCTGGTTAAGGACAGTTTGTTTGAAGAGTAGCAATGCTCTCTTTACATAGCACTGGAGAAAGATTAACTTTCCAACAGTATCAAAGCACCTCACATTTTATGGCTAGTGTCAATTATTGTTGTAAAACACCGCCGTCATTTAAGTGAAATACCCTTAACCATGATGTAAAACAAAAAAGCATTAGTTTTTCTGATCCCAGTAACACAGTATTTACTTGGCACTTGAGATGTGTTCATTTCCAATAATAAAACACTTCATATTTTATGTTTTTATTAATCTGGCAATTTCAGTTGAAGTACATAGAAACCATACAAGTGAAACACCCTTAAGTCTGGTGATAAACACAAACCAATCAATACCATACAACTTAACCATCCTTTAAAGACCCACTATTTCCTTTATTGCACAAAGTTATATGCCCTTGTCATTATTAACAGTGCTTTATAGGGTGTGGGACTGCCTCCATTAGTCTAACATATCAGTATATGAGTGAAATAGCCTGGAGTACAAATGAGTGAAATAGCATGTAGTACGAATTAAAACAGAATTCAGCCGATATACATTCAATAAAAATGACAAGTTGATCCAAAGAACTAGCTCCCTTGAAAACATAGACCTCAGTAATGTAAAGTACGAAAGTTTGTTATTTACTATGCACTGAGGATGCCGTGCTATCTCTCTGACAATTGTCTCTGCACCAATATAGAACTTTTCACTGGAAAACATTCTGAAGTCTTGATTAAGATTTTCTGATTTGTCTAGTATAGTATAACTGTTTCACAGTTTTCCTAACTCTTGTTTGAAATTCATTCTGACTAACTCTTGTTTTTATTTAACGTGATGAATAAATTATTTATTAATTGCTCGTGAAGCGTGTGCGTAGATTATTTTAATTTCAATAGTGGGTTTTTTTCATCCTTCGCTGAGTAATGTTCGTTTTATACACGCAGTTTTTTAAGATGCAGTGTTGATGTGGAGTGTAAAGACTGCTGAGTTGTTTTGATCTGCCACTGTGGAGTCACGTGGCTTTGAGTCTCTAATGAGAACGAGCTGCTCTGGCTTTAAACTATCATAGAGAGTGGGTGACTGCTACAGGGAAACACAGCACAAACCTAGCTAGTTTCTCATAGACGTATTGTGGTTGTAAGCAGGGTTTAACCCAGCAGGCAGAACCTAGGTGAAACCCCATAGGGGCACTACGCTCTGTTTATTTGTCTTCTGGAGATTTGGCTTATTTGTCAACTTCCCTCCTAAGGACTTGACAGGACTTTAATACAGAATGAAAACCAGAGATTTGGAAGGGAAGAAGGAGAAGGCAAGTTGATCCCATTTTTGGCTGTGTGTTTATTTTCTGATGTTACATGAGGTGGTTAATCCATTTGCAACATTGAAACCACATTTATTAGAATTTCATTTTGTCATTGTAAGATTGACACCTTTCTTTATACAAATATCCTTTTCAAACTCTCAATCTGATTAAATACTTTCTGTCAGTGTTTCAGTTAAATGGCTTAATGTTAGTACAATGTATTTTCTTCAATCAGGTTTAATTTAGAGGTAAAATTTACCTGTATTTCGAATGTTTTTGGCCCTCTGGTTAAGGGCAGTATAGTTTAAGTCTATTTATGTTGCCAGCTATGGAGTAACATTAATCATCCAACAGATGATTTGTAGATAACCATTCACAGTATTGTTGTGGTGCTGCTCACTCTTTGGAAGTACATGTATGCCGTCATCTTTTAGGTGAAATACCCTTAAGCATCAACGCTAAACACCAATTAATAAATAAATCGGACAATTTCGCACAAAAAATATATAATTAAGTTAAATAATATCCACATAGGGCCTAATTGTGTGTTAAAATCTTAAAATATTTGTCAACGGAAAATATGTATTAAACTATTTAGTCAAATTGTCATAGTTTCATATGGTGCACCATGTTTGTTATTGAGACAAACAGAAATTACATACATATACATGATTAATAACACAGAAGAATTCTCAACATAATAATCAATGAGAAGAATCCATATAAGTTTATAGATATAACTACATCTTAAAATCGCATTCTAAATGAGCAAAAACTGATAACCTATTCATTGTTTTTCTTAATCATAGTTAGTTTACACATATAGAATATCGGCAGTCACGCTCACATTTTCTTTGGACATGTTGACAACACCTGTCTAGTCTCACCTGCTAATTACAAAACAAAAGTAAATGCAAAAGGTATGTCGTCAAGATGGCCATCAATTATAGAAACATTGTTTTTGTTTCATGTAATTAGTTCTTTGGTGGGTTTTTTCCCCCGTGTTTTAATAGCAACAGTTAACTCATAATTAATATGAAACTATCTGCATGTACATGTATATATAAAATGTAAAATAGTGCCCTCAAATTTATTCAGGCCAAGTTTCTAATTAACTGTTCATAGAATACATACAGATCTCCTATAATGATATGAAATTAAATGTATACTGATTTTGATAGCCTTCTCAACTTCAACAGGTTAACTTACGTTTTTTGCTATTTTAATCTGTTTAGATATAATCTCTGAGGCTTTGTAAATAACTTGGCAGGAAATCTGCTGTGACTATCACTCAAGGGGATAAAGTTGTGTCTTTATTAGATATTTAAGGGTTTAACATTCACAGGCTTGTGGACATGATGTTTTTTTTTATAGTTTCTGCTCATCAGTAATATACATGTACCTTATGGTTTATTCATGTCGGTATTTGTTACCTGTAGGGTATTAGCTAGAGCAGTCAGGGTTTACCTACAGTTATATATAGGGCTGTATAAGCTTGTGAGTTGGTGTACTGAGTAGTAACCGGGGCTAATTAATACACAATTATATATGTCAAACTTTCATAGATATTCTGATTCAAATTAGTCCTCTGGCTAAGGGAGGTATGCTGTCAAAGATATTCTGATTCAAATCCGCCCTCTGGCTAAGGGCAGTATGCTGTCAAAGATATTCTGATTCAAATGCGCCCTCTGGCTAAAGGCAGTTTGCTGTCAAAGATATTCTGATTCAAGTTGGCCCTCTGACTAAGGAATAAAAGTAAGGCCGTATTATGCAATCAACAGGTGGAACATTCTTTATCAGCCCTTAATTTGGCAGGTTATGTTGCTCAGTACTGTGGGTTTATATTGTCTTGATTTTCTGATTCCTGATAATCTGGGTACTTGGATTGTAGTTAGCATATAAACATGTCCGAAATGCCTTGGTTCGGCTGTAAGTTGATATAAAGTTTGAGAAACTCCCAAAGTCTGGCTTCATTTAGATTGTATAACCATGTAAATAATTCCAGGAACACCCAGTCCTAATTGTAACACAATGTCTCCTTTATGTGGGCATGGCGCCCATCAGCTTCAATTCACAGAAATAATTTCTTTTATCAGTGTGGTTTTCAGTTCAACCACACAGGTTCCTCTGTTCTCTTGTTTATATATTTCAGAGATAAAGCTTGTTTACAAGGGTAACAACTGTCCTAAATTAAAACCTCAAACCCATAATCGCTCTTTCAGAATATACTGAGGATTTATTCATTGGATGAAATAAAAAGCTCCTGGACAATATCAGCTTTACTGAGACCGACTTGGGACTAAACGGAGACCGACTCAGGACTAAACGACTTACAGAAGAACCTTTGTTTGGCAATATTTAAATCGTTCTATTTCCTAATTTTATGAGTAGATTATTAAGATTACATGTTGATGTATGGTTTGCTTTTCCTGATGGAAGCTATATTTATTAATAAATATGCAAAATTAGTTGTTTGTACTCTGTGTAAAAATTCATGTTTGTGACTACATCCTAGTTTGTTGGATTCTGCTTTAAATCCGGGTATCATAAATCAAGCACTCGTCATATTGAGCCATTTCTGACAATAATAATATTAATACAAAGATTTTCTGCTCATCATTAATATAGCGGACTCTTTAGTCATTTTTGGTTGGATGAATTGATAATCAAAATTTCAGTACAGATAATAGAGCACACAACAGATTTGGCGGGAATTCTGTAAAGCCGTTGAAAGTGTTAAATACTGATGTAATTTTGATATGGCAGTAACTGAAAGCATATGTTGAATGAGGCAAACTCCTCCCATGATTGCAGTTTTCCTGTGAGGAAAAGGTCCTTAACCTCGGAAGTGCTTTAACACTTCAGTCAACACTGTGATGGAGCGCACCTAGCTCCAGTCTTAAACTCTCAAAACTTCTCAACCACTGGTCAAAGTCTAATCTCAAATATTCACATTCAATCCTGTCCACTAGTTGTCCTTGTGGCCATACTGGCTGACAGTTCCTCCTCGGATGATAAAGAGTATGAGTTTGAATCCAACATTTAAATTACTCTCTATTCTAATATTTGTGCTCCCTGATAAACTACCAAATTAACTCTAAATATATCAAATGTTTTACTTATTGTGATGCCAGGTTTGAAGGAAGGGATGAAAATATCCACTTGATGGTCTTTAATTATAAAATATTAACTCTTTTGTAAACAGATGTTTTAAGGCTGTGAAAAGACGTGTTATTTTGACACACCAATAATTCCAATGTTACCAATTTATTAATGAAATTAATAGAAAGTACTATTTGTGTTTTCAGTGAGAAAAAATGTAGTTAATAAGGATGAATGTGATTTGAGCTTTATCATAAAAACAATTCAGAAAAGCATTTTACCTTTTACCAGTTTTATTATACTCTAAAAAGAAAAAGTGAGTTTTTAGTTCCATTTAGTTGTTTCCACCGTATAGAGCAACCAATTTGTTACAATAGTCTATGACTGAACAAACATTTCATAACAATGTAGCAGAGGTAATTGTTTGGTGAAGACATTTTATCCTTATTTCTTGTTTTTGTTTGTTCATTAACAAGAGTGTGTTAGTAATGTAAGACTAAACTCGACAAACAGGTGTAGTGGCATTGTCAAACTTTGGCATACGCTGCTACTGTTTTTAGATCATGGAAAATTTATACAATGATACTACGTAATCAGGTTTTTATTTTCATCTCCATTGAGTCACTTTCCTTTGACCTGTTTTTAAATTATTTTGGTAAATAGTAAACATGTTGATTGGCTTGAAATAAACAAAGCCAACACTTCTCATTCAGCTGTGATAAACAAACAAATGTAACTTTGTCAAAGCTAAAATTAAGTGAATCTCCTCAAATAACATGTGTAAGGTATTTGAGACTGGATGTAATGTATACAGATCTGTGGACTATTAATAGGGTCGTTTTCTTACCCTAATTAAATATTACATAAGCTTACAAAAGTACTTTATAAAGAATAATGTAATTGGTCCTAATTTCAGTCTTTTATGTAATTTTATTAATCCTATATACTTTTGTTAGAACTTATAAGAATTAAATTAGCTACTTTCTGTTCAAATTACACCATCATGGGGTCTAAACTAATAGGATTAACTTTAAAGTGTTCGCTTTTGTGGTAACCTTGATGTGCTCTATTGCTTTTAGTGATTCACTCTCTGCTGGGACTCTTACAAACATTGCATCTGATTTATGTCTGGAAATTTGTGGTATTTGTATAAGTAAACCCCTTAAGGGCAGTTTTTGTGTGTATTTCAAACTGACATGCAGCAATTTAATCAGTGTGTCTGTGCAGATAAAATAGTAATAAATGATACATAATAAGATCAGAACAGATCTCCCATTGAGATTTTGATTCATCAATGTGCCTGAAAATCACTGGCCCAAAACAGCCTTTGCAATCTTTTTGTGATCTAAGGGGATAGGAAGATAGGACCTAACAAACCCTACCCAGTGAGTATTTCTTGTAGTATAATAGTGTTAATGTCAATGGGCTGTGGAGACCCCCCTGTAGATCCTCGATACACTGGTCAGTTTTCAAGAAGACTTTCTTGGTGTGAATTCTGAAGATGTAGGAAATTTTGTATTAGTATTTATGACTGCACAAATTAACTGTCTCCTAAGAGATTGGCACTCTTTTCAACTATATTACCAAAAGGTTGGATACTTTCATTTTAATAATAGCACCACATTAATGTTTTGCAGTTCACCCTCTGGAACCCCTTACACAATTTAAAATGACCATCCATTGGTCAGTGTGGGAGGTCAATGTTCAGGGTTGCTCTAAAGGTCACCAACTGACCATGTGCTTGTATATTTTGAATGAGTTTACACTTGTTGATCATACCATTATTGGTTTCAATCTTGTTTACTTTTCTATCAAGAACTCCTTTCCTGGGTTTAAGTGGTGTTGAATATCAAAGGTTTCTCTATTTTGACTTTCATGTTAGTTTGATATGAACAAAGTGGACAGTTCATCTATTTATGGAATACCCTGTTAACTTTACCTCAAACTTCACCAAGGGTTCTCATATTTTATTGATGTTATTCTGGAACCTTCAATAGTGACTGTTTTGGTAAGTCTTCTCTAAACTCATGGCTGTGCCAATATAATGTGACTTTAATAGTGACTGTTTTGGTAAGTCTTCTTCTCTGAACTCATGGCTGTGCCAATATAATGTGACTTACTCTACTTCTAAATCTTAGTAAATACACATTTATTTTAATATGCAATAATTCCAAAGCCCAAACCCAAATGTTGTATTTCATATTGTTAATGGGGTTTAATACCTGTAAATTTAATGTAGGTGTGTGACTGTCACATTAGTTGTTGTCGTTATAGCCAGATTTAATGTAGGTGTGTGACTGTCACACTAGTTGTTGTCGTTATAGCCAGATTTAATGTAGGTGTGTGACTGTCACACTAGTTGTTGTCGTTATAGCCAGACTTAGCAGTAGTCTATGGGTTTAATACCTGTAAATTTAATGTAGGTGTGTGACTGTCACACTAGTTGTCGTCGTCATAGCCAGATTTAGCAGTAGTCTATGGGAATAGTTGTACCTATGGTCTCAATATTTGATCTGTTTCCTTGTATATAAATATGCCATCTTTCTTGATCACATTCAAATAGAGCATGCAGGATAACCCACACAAAGTTTGAAAGTGATATAAATTGGCTATGTTGCAAGGGTAAAGAAAATTATTGACACAATAAATAAGTTTTCATTCCATTAATGCAGATTCTACAACTTTAAATTTCACTTTCTGTTCTTAATGTGAACAAAGTTCTGCACACAACACCATGTTAAAACTCCAAGGCACCTGCAATAGTGTTATCAAAGTGTTTACCTTTCATAGACTATTGTGTTCAAATTAAGATTGTAAACCCTAACCCTCGTTAAATATTCACAGCAGCAAACTTATCAGCACTATCGATAATTAAAGTCCTAGATTAATATTTGAGTCATGGTTTATGACAATTAATATCTACATAATGTGTTGTTAAAGAGTGACAGATAATAAAGGAATATGCATATGTTTAATTCATCAGATTAGATAGTCACTGCTGATAAAAGTACATGTATAATAAAAATGATAATCATGAAATACGCACAGCTTATATGGTCAGTGGACCAGGATGTAATACTAATAATCTATTAATTACACAGTTTTCACAACAGTAAACAAATCCTCCATGTGGGATAAAAAAACAAAACAATTTAATTGCTGGTTGTTTTCATTATTTATTACAGGAACAAAAATATTTTTCTTCATAAATCGTATTTCTAATAAGCTAATTACATAAAAATTCACAGATTAATCAAAATACACACTTTTATCCTTGAAACAATTAACATATCTTTGGCAATCAAAATACACACTTTTATCCTTGAAACAATTAACATATCTTTGGCAATCAAAACAATAAATGGGAGTATATGTTTGCACCTGTTCTGTCATTAACATATTAGTTTGTATTGAAATGTTTTGAAAAACAGTTATTATTATTTTAAACTCTATTTCAATTCCAACCATGTTTAAGTGACTTATAAATAGTTCAGAAAGATAATTTCGTCAGACTGTTGTTGTATGTTATATTTCTGGTAAGCCACTATAACCAGGAAGTTGTGGTCTGTCGTTTAGGATGTCAGTTTACAGCTCTAGTTACATAACCCACAACTGAAAACGGAACTTAAACATCTGCTGACTACTGTCATGTGGGAAAATCTTATTAACAAATCTACATGTGTATTACATGTAAATGCCTGTGCTGTAGGCCACTTCTGTTTTTGATTTCTATTTAAAGTTTCTAGATTATGTGAATAATAAGCCCTCTTCTTTGTCTATTGTTTATACATTTTTAAAAAATATATATTGTAGTTTTTATCTATGTGCATTGATGGAAACTTTTTAATTGAACTGCTTTTTACAAAGAATCCGAGACCGCAAACAAGGCTCACTGTTTATCTGACCATATAGCTGAAGACAAGTAGTTATGATCTCTGTATACGTGTATAGGCCTGGTCATGGAAAGACATCGGCACCTTTTAGCCTTCAAATAGTATGTTTTGATGAAAACAGTATATGTTTGATGTATTCAAGATTTAATGGATTTCAAGTTGATTTCTGGCATCAATTTACTCAAGAGTGGATATTATCTTTATGTTGATGTAGTGTCTAAATGGATTGTGAAGTTGACCATATTATGAATGGGTAGTCTGTAATGCAGATGGCTGCTCATGATTTGTAACATTGGTTTAACCTAGCAATTAGTACACTACCAATTTCAAGATAACTGACCACTTGAGTTTGGTACTGTATGACAAAGTTTGTAGGATGTCCCGATTATCAAAATGCACATTCAGACAAATGCTTTGACCTATTTTGGAAAGCTGTTAATTTGTGCCCGAAAATGTGTTTGGATAACCATGGTAGACCTCATTGGGTCTGTTCTTCCCAACAGCACAGGCCTGATTTTTGAATATGGTTAGAGATGGTATTTGCCAATTATCTCTACCTCTGGTGTCTACCAATGTTATAATGGGCTTAATGCCCTTCCAATGTCAGTTACCAGATATATGACCTATAAACATTAACTACATGTAACTGTGAATCATCAGTTTTATGACCAGTGGTAGGCAGATAGCTGAAGGTAACCAGTGTTTCTCAAAGCCATCTTTAACACACCTGGAAAGAGCTTAGCTAGCCTGATCTTACTTGTGAAATTACACATTGACTCTGCTATTCATCTTCAGACAAACTCTCTTTCTAGAAATTCTTGATTTAAAAAGGTACCTATCATACATCAAATTTCCCAAAATATAGTGAAACATTAAACTGCCAAAAAAAATAGAAATGCAATTGATGTGTTTTGTTTCGCAATAAACCTTTGTAAATCTAATTTGTAGCACTTTTGGCTGTTAATCAATAACAAAAATAATGGAGAGAATTCTTGTTTTAATTTAATTTGTGGAGTTATATGTGTTTTCTAACTTGGCATTTTTTTCTTCTAAATTTTTTTTCCTTAAATGATTGATTAGTTTCATTAGCTATTTCGTAATGCACTTTGGCTGCTTTGTTTGACTTAAATTCGTTAAAAAGCTTCCGTTATTGATGATGACTGTCAATTTGAATGCAGATTTCTTGACGTAATCTTCTGTTGCGTCGCAGCTCAATTAGATAATCGCCTGAGAACTTTCTATGATTCATAGAGCTTGTAATTGTTCCTGACGTTTAACAAGAGACTTGTTGAAGCTGCTTTGAATTTTTTAAACATTGATCGAGGAGTCCATGTCAAATTAAACCGGGATTCATGAGCAGGACTAGGGAAATGAAATGTATCACAGCACAGATCAATAACAAAAACTGTGAAAAGAATCTGTCTCCATAGAAAAGGTTTTAACGTGATGGTGTAAAGTTAAATGATTCCCACCGCTGTGAACTCCATTGTGATGTTGGATTGAAATGATCAGGACAGAGGCCATACGATTAGATTGCTGCCGTCTATTTGTAGTTCTTTGAAACTTCACAATGTCAAATAATGCTTCATTTAACCCATCATAATGCCAACCCTTTTATGAATTCCCTTTGAAGTGAATTCATATCTTGTGACAAAAAAGTTAAAATTGTATTCTCGAATGTCATTGTATGGGGTTGTTTGTTCCAATTAATGCTCATTTGTGAAGTAACACTCACAAATTATTATTAAAATCGCTCTGTATACTTTGCTATGTAGATTTTACTTTAGGCAATAATTTTTCCTTCTAAATATAACTACAAACTTCAATATTGCCTTTAAAAGTTTAACCAACATATATTGCTGATCGGAAGCAGTTCAAATACATTATAATTTATCAGCAGTGTTCATCAGTTGATGATTGGACCAGGGGGGAGGGGTACTACAGTACTACAGCTCAGTTGACCAATGGCTATCTTCTTTGTCTTTAATTATGCTCATTAATCACTTAGTTTGATGAAAACTGATTCCTGATGTTTTTGTTGATAAAATAGCAATGTCTGGCTGGTTGAGTGCAGAATGTCACAGTGTATCTGGCTGGTTGATTGTAGAATGTCACAGTGATTGGCCATCAACATCCTGTGATTTGGTCCGTCAGACTTAAAGGGTCCACAAGTTTATTGAATTTCTAATGTTCTTATGGATATTAGCAACTTTGCTCTTAATAAAATGACACAATGACACTTCAAACATTATTGAATTTCCTGTAACATTGATTGTAAACTTTGTTCTGTTGTTTTAATTTCTGTTTTTAATTTCTAGACTAAGCCTAGTGAATTGAACAGTTTAGTCAGTATAACATAAGTGACAAGTGTGACGACATACTATTAACACTTGCCCACTGAAGCTCTTCTTTGGACATTTTTCAACCTATGGGGTGAGCCAGAGTAATAGCACTCAAATAAAACTGTTGAAACCATAGAATTCCAGAACTGAGTTGCACTTGTTGGATGTTGTTCTTAGATGTCCTTGTGATCAATGAGGACACATGTGTTCAATACATGCTGCTGTGTGTCTTTAAGAGGGTACTGGGTTGTTTCTTGTTTGGTAAATTATCTGACAATAAGTGCTGGAGAGTCTAGTTGAGGTCATTAGGGTAATCTGACTCTGGCACCCACTAGAGGAAATAGGGCTTAATCAAGAGATAAGGTAATGATGTGTTGACAGCAGCCTGAAGATGGTGTCCCATAGGGCGACAGTTCTCTGATAATCACCCACCCACTGTCTGCTCTAATACACCCTGTGGATAACTTCCAATGGATTCCTTATCATCTTAGTGGTTTCCCTCCCCTTGGGGCACTGTCATCCTGTATGCCCCACCTATTGACTTCTGTCTTACCTCACACCTACAGCTGATGAATAGGGCACACTTACCTGTGATAAAGACTTCCAGCATGGGGTGTCTGGCTTACCTGACTATTTAAAGGTGAAGCTACTGACCAACAGCCATTCAGTGGTCAGATTGACAAAGTAGAAGAATCCTCCTGTACCCTTAATGTGTTACAGTCAAGAGTTTTTCAAGTGTAGATATTAATCAACAGTGAATGGATAAAGTTTGATCACGATTGGAGTTTTTAAGTTTCACAATGAAGATTATTGGGATTAGGCGCCCAAGACATAGAACAAGGAACATTTGTCTGACACCAATCTGTTCTGTCATTACACCACAGGTCTGTTTATAGCGATTGGTACACAACTTTCTCTAGTGAAATTTTTATTGTAACCAGAATCTGTATAAGAGACGAGTTAATGTGGACTCACCTGATAACATGAATGAGATATCAAGTTATCTTATCTGGTTGTACTCAGTGTAGTTCCCACACTCATTGATAACCACAATAACACGTTATCAGCTCTCACCTATGTCCTAGAGGTAGCAGAGTTTTAATCTCATATCAGTTATCATATTTCATTAAGTGAAAGCTTTGAGGTTTAAATATGACTTTTTGACATTGTAGTTTGCTGGTAGATATACAGTTAGTAATGTGAGAGTTTCCTTTGCCTACAGTCATTTTCTGTTAATTATGACCCATTCCCTGGTAGCTATTTTAGTTCAGTATATGTACCCCTTATTATAGCATACAGGATGTTATCATTACTAAGTGAATGGTCAGGATAAAAACAAGGTGTTACTACACCTGTTCTTATCTGACCATTACATGGACAGGTGTTCAACAGTATGTTTGTTGCAGGTAATGTTAACTTGAAACATCCACTCAATGATGGGAAATCATAGAAAATTTAAGCTTGGATGTTATTAAATTATGCATTTATGTAATTGAACAATATGCAGAGACCTATATATAAACCATTGCAAAGACTTGACTCTGAATTCAGTTTATAAGTGGAGCACTGCTCTCGTGGTCCACCACCCCTATGTTTGAAGGGCTATATTGTTGTATTGGTGATAGCCTATTGAAGTTAAGTCTGAAGGTTCACATTAAATGTGTTGCCTGGTGGAGGTGAATCACTATAAGCTCGTGACAAACAATAACTACACTGGTCCTCTGTCCGTTTAAAAACAAACCACATTTATTGCAGCTATTGTTTTCATTATCACTTCCTTTCTCTGGTTAACCCGAGTTATTTTAACCCGAATATTTGGGTTTATTTCCAAACTTTTGATGGATTCAAAGAACAAAACTATTTGTTCAATTTCATGATGTGCAGATATGTTCAGATCTAATAAGCCATGATATGACAGACATACAAGATACATTTAGCGAGACAATCTGTTGTTCTATGATATTAATACTCAGACCTTTTTTGTCCTGCTAACTGGAGCGAACAGTATATGACACATCCTTAAAACAGTCTAGTGATTTACAAATGACTGACAAAGGAATCCGGTCTCATTAAGTGGATGTATTAGAATGACTATACAGCATGCTGTTCATGATGTAATGTGTTAGCTATGACCACATGACCACCATCTCTTCAAAGTGACAATCTTCCTGTTGTCTAGACATTTATATTGTGTTTAGGAAGTATAATGTCATTTTTAATTCTGAATCAGATAATGTGTTTGGGTTGGCCATTAAATGAGTGACCTGTACATCAGAGTAAGGTTTTGTAATATAATTTTTAAATGGTCTTTAAACTGTACAAATCTCTGACACAAGAATAGTTTAAATGAAATACATTTATTGCGGGGTAAGTTATTTTACTAAGGAATCTTACATTTTCTAAAGTGTATTTGAATGTAACTTGACAAACTTAACTAATGCATAATTGATGATGTTGTTGTTTACAGAGTGTTGGGCCGCAGACGCTGAGTCTTTCCAGTATGTTTGATATGGCTGGATCTGGATACGACAATAATTTCCTCCTAAACCATAACGAAAGCGATGTAAGTATTCTGCAGTACTCAACATTTTAATTATAATTGTATTTAATTTTATATCTCAGGGATGACTAGCAATATGATGAAAAAAAAGTCTTTTTTTTAAGTTAATGTGCATTATAGTATGAGGTAAACCCATGCCCCAAGGTCTGACTCTTCACATATAGTTAAAGTTTTTACTCCTTGCAAGCTTTAGACATAACAGATAAGAAAAAGGTTCAATGCTAGAGTTATTTATAGATTCCCTCAAGATGAATGACTTTGCTTTGAACACTTTTTTCAAATGCAAGACAACATGCCATTGGCTCTGTGACTATCTTTCACAGACATGGCTAGAGGCTTTACACAGCTATGATATCTACCATATCATCTGTGTTGCATTAGAAATCCTCAAGCTGCTGAATTTTTTTATACACCTTCCAGAATTAAAGGAGTCCAATTCATGGTTATAAAGCCAATTTTATATGTAAGATAAGATTAAAAAATATGAATGAAGTGCTTGCTAGCTGTTATCTTTTTGTGAGTTCGGATGTGACTGGGTGTTAACTCTCTGCAAGTTCATACAGCTTAGATTTCAATAGTACTGATGAAAAGTAGAAAACAAACACCCATACAAAGGTCAGTGTATGTGAGGCTGTGGACTTTCTATAACATCAGAGCCCTTTCTCATGTCTAAAGTATAATTATGTCTAAAACAAGTAACATGTTGGTAGTTTCAGTGAAGTATTGCTGTTATCATTGACTGTATGTAAGTTAGGTTTCTGTGAAGTGTGAATTAGATTATGTTAGATGGGTTTCTAACCTACAAGTGTCCTGATGGAATGAAGCCATTCCAATACTTGTGGACAAAACCAGTCTGGTATTGAAAGTAAATACAGAAAGATTGGATTGTTGATGGAATTTCATCGTACTCTTCCATTGAGTTGGCATTCATTAGTTCAAGAAGGCTTTAAAATATGTGTCCATCGACATATTTTAAACACTTTATTACGCATCGTTTCAGTGTAGTTTCTGACATTGTTATTAAGTTTTTTACACCCTTTTTTGCTTATAAATACATGTACCTCTTATGCAACATACACCATTCAACCTAGTTTAATTTTCTATGTACATTTTTATAATTAAAAAATTTAATGCATATAAATCAGCAATGGTTTACTGAAAAGTTTCAGCGAGACACTTTTGTTTAATTGAAAATACAACTCAGACAAACTGCTGGCTTACAATCCTATCAACAAAGATATAGAATATATACAATTTTATTTTTTCTGCATCAAGAAAAAAAGATCTCATACAGCTGCTAGCATATGGTGTGTCTGAATTCTAAAGATAGATAGGTTTCATTTTGTGTTTTTGTGTCGGCCTGCTATTCCACCTATCAAACTTACAAGTAAGAATGACTTGCACTCAGGACAATAAAATACAGATAAATATTAGGGTTATATCAGAAGTAGATTCTCTATACTTCTAAACCTTCTATGTTCTCTTCTTGGTGATAGATTTATTCCTTTTTCACCTTTGATACCCATCATCACTGCTGGAATTTTAATGACATACTGCCCTAACATCTCTGCTACAATATAAACACTAGCAAGCTCAGCCAAACAATTTCCATCACTTCAAAGTGTTTCTTCCAATTTCCTTGACTTCAAAGTGCTCACCAGGCACATTTATGTCTGTGTCTTCATACTGTTGTTAATAAAGATTATATGTTATGGAGCTACTGTGAGTGAACATATCCTAGGAAAAGCATGAAGACATTTTATATTCTCATCAGCTGTCTCCGTGCTGGATAGATGAGACCATTGAGGAATAGATAGTATTGAGGAAGGGATATATTTTATTGAGGAAGGGATATATATGAGGTGTGCTGGGGGTATAAAGGACACAAAACCCTTAAATGGCTGCACTCTCCTGGAGTCATTGGGGTATAAATATTGATAGAATTTAGCGTTCAGGCATATAAGGAAAACAGAAAAAAAATAGAATTGCTCTGTTGCCAATATTTTAACAATTGCCTTATAAATATGTAATGTACTTGCAAATTGCATATCGATTGCCATTTGATTCTTCTTATGGAAACATGCAGGGGAACCATCTTGTATACAATCTATACTTTTATTAATGTAGAAAAGGTTTCCACTAGCATGTGCTATTGTATGATTTATCTTGAAGATGGGTTTCTATTGTTGAGAATGATTTGTTTGATTTACCTTGAAGATGGGTTTCTATTGTTGAGAATGATTTGTTTGATTTATCATGTGATTTACCTTGAAGATGGATTTTTATTGTTGAGAATGATTTGTTTGATTTATCATTTGTTTTACCTTGAAGATGGATTTCTATTGTTGAGAATGATTTGTTTGATTTATCATGTGATTTACCTTGAAGATGTGTTTCTATTGTTGAGAATGATTTGTTTGATTTATCATGTGATTTACCTTGAAGATGGGTTTCTATTGTTGAGAATGATTTGTTCCTTGATTCAGATTGATTAAACCCTCATGTGACAGCAGAGTTAAAACTGTAGGATTCTAAATGTTTATGGGTGGACCACTTACTAGCTTTACTCTGCAATTAACTTTGATAGTAGCTGGACTAAAATAAAATCAAATTATTTAGCTTTCTTCGGCTTCTGTTTTATGCAGAAGAAGCCATGTCAGGGAGTATGGTTACTGATAATCAATAGTTTTTGGCCAGTCTTTCTCTCTTGATTTCTCTATTTGTTGCTGATAATTTTTGTTATTTCTTTTTGCAGGCATTGATATTTCAAGATGGTAATCTGGTGTCCGGGTCAATAGATGCTCTCATTCAGCACCTTGTTCCCACCTCAGCCTATTATCCCGATGTGAGTATATTAACACCTTTACAATATTTACTTTTCTCATGGCATTCTTACTGAAAATCTTAAAACAAACGCACCAGAACATCCTTTTATGAGACGTGAAAAAAAATTTCAAAATATTTTCTAGTAGGGTTATACTCACTGTTAACAAAGACATCATCAGGAATATAAGATGTATTGGTGAGCTTCCAAAGGACTTATTCACAGAATCACAGTTAAAATGAATTGATATTTGAAGCTGATAGAGGATTTAGAATGTTGCACTTAATCAGGTAGAATTGTGTGTGTACACTACAGGGATTACCAATAAAGTGGCCATGCCAGTGAAGAATGTATTTCAGATATTTATAATCCAACAGACCTTATTGATAGAAATATTTGACATATTTTAGTTTTGTGAGTGTAATTTGAAACATTATAAATAAAGACCATGTTATTTGATACTTGTTAACATCCCAGCAGTGTGCCTGTATTGTATGGTCAAGGTGTCTGTCCCTTACATTCTTCTGCCTGTGATGGTGGCTCGCTGCCCCTTTAGTTGTGCTTTCTCCATACCCTATAACCCTGGGGAGTGTTTACTCTAAATTCCTCGCCTTGGAATCTGGCTCTTGTGGAATTAAGTGGGCTGGACATGTTTACCTTATACATAGGTTAGATCAGGTGGCAGGATATAGGTCAACAGGAATCCAGAAAGGAGCTGCCAGTGTGGTGGCTGTGTTGGCAATCATCTTCTACATACTCTAATATAACTGCCAAATTGAAATCAATTGTTTGGTATTCGGAGCCCATCAGTTTCAGTTTATTCAGGAAAATGCCAATTCTCCCAATAGATGTAAGATTACATTATGTATATATTGTCTGAATTAATAAACACAGAGGTAACTACCTGAGATGTTTCAGAAGCTTGTCTCAATGTCTTATGGGTAGTTGGTCAATTTATACGTACATTGTACACCAGTCAAGACCAGATAACCTGATTTCTGCTTATTTTCTTGTTTCAGAGGACTTACATATTTGCATTCCTTCTTAGTTCTCGTTTGTTTGTACGGCCTCATCTACTCCTTCATGAAGTGTGTCATGTAAGTTTTAAAGATATAAAAACTACAGTGTTTTTAGAGGTATTATTTTTATCATGACAAACTTGTCCCTGGTAGGTATAAAACTTTAAATGTGGAAACCTGTTTATCTCTCTTCTACTTTTTGTTTTACAAGTTCAATGTGTCCAGAAATTAAAAAGAAATGTATGTTTATTTTGATCGTGATAGCTGTTAGTGTAATTTACATTTGAAATTTAATGCAATTTACATTTGAAGTTTGGTGTAATTTACGTTTGAAGTTAAGCACATTTCGTCTGTTGAAAAACTGTCTGTTCTCAACTGTTGAAACAAACTTGAGACATTGTTTATGGGATCGGTATAGAAACAAACTTGGTACAAGGATTACCTACATTGCATTTTTGCTGAATTCCTATGCTCAACATAGGCAGTATATTATGCTACTATTTTCTCAAATGGTCCATGAAATTGACTTTCCAAATCATGAAAGAATAAGTAGTTACTCAACCACATAAACTACATATAGTAAATGTATGTTGTCTATTTCCCCTTTAGGTGTGTGTTTATCAACAGAACCTAGCAGCAGATGGCATCAAAAAGGTGAGATTGACATACCTGAAAAATATTGATACACTAATGACTTTACTATAGCAACACATGGGGGCGGTGTCAATCATAAATAAAGGCAATCTGTTTGAAATACAGCCAGTTTTAACCATACCATAACATTTTGATTTAAGCATAAAGTACCTGCACAGAGTTTGTTTATTTATATGACTTTTTTATTTTTCACTTCTAGGAGTCTTTGGGCAAATTTGGACCAAATGTTGTGCAGCTGTTAAGGTAAGAACCAGGGGAGGTAACTTGTGTCCTAAACATCTTTGACAACGAGAGTTACATCCCTTTACAACACAGATTGACCCACAAGTTGCTGATTCTCGCTTGAGTTCAAATCTTTTATAGTTTGGGATTTAATATACACACACACTTTATTAGTGTATTTTATTGTGTTAAAAATTATCCCATCTGCCCACATGGGTGTAAAAAGCTACTTATGTAAAAAGCTACTTACCAACATTTCCCACTAGTTTATGTTACTGACATATTTGGCTCATCCCTTACAATGACCGTGACTGTATTGAGTTATGCCCCTATTCCCTGACTAATGTATTTTGTCCTCCTTAACAGTGAGTGGACAGAGTTATTCCCCTATGACTTCAGGGACGACCGTATGATGAAACACCTTCGAGACATCACCCAGAGAATCGTTACAATCTACCCAGAGCTGCGTAAAGAAGTTGCTAATCTCATGCACAACCTCATCAATCGAGTAAGTAGTTTTAAAGTGGCTTGTAGTTGGATTGAGCTTGCTGTTGCCCTGGTGCTCTCAGGCTTATGGGGCAACACGAAGAAGATCTATATGTTATATCTTGTATTGTGTTGTGTAATTATTGTATCATTGTTTGTTGCCAGTTATGCGAGGGTGAATTCTTTCATCGATTTGACTCTCAGGCTGTCATGTCAATGAAAATTAATAGTATGACATCAAATCCGAATATAGAAAAGCTAATAATTTTTATGTCTTCATTTTGTCCTGAAATTATTTTTAATATATCCTAAGATTTAACAGAATGGTCAAGATTTAAACTCATTCAATATTAAGGCTTTCTGTTTTTTTGTTTGTTTTTATGGACAACCATGTTTTATTTATCAATAAATCTGTCAATTTGTCAATTTAATTATTCAAATGTTATGTGTTTCAGTTGACTGGTTTACAAAAATATGAGGAAGTTTTGGGGAAGATTAATGCTGAAGTTATTCAGAAGTCACAGGCCAGCATTGTGCCAACGGTAAGTCAATATGAAGTTGAAAGCCTCTCTTTGTAATAAATGAACAGGTTCTCAAACGCACAAAGGGAACATACTGATGTATTCATCACAAACCTACATATATTATCATTACTTAGTAAGCATTGGTTCAATTTACCTTCTCCTTATTAAACTGCCTTGATGGACCAGCAAATACTATTATTTTAAACTTTTTTTTTTTCAAAGTTCTTACTAGCAGTAAAACTGATGGTTGTGGAAATGTTGTTGTTTTCAGACTGATATCATGGAGATATGTACGAGTCCATTACAACTGGCTCAACAGCTCACACATATAGAATTAGAGAGACTTCGGCAGATTGGACCCGAGGAGTTTGTTCAAGCTTTCTCTAAAGATTCTTTGGACTCTGAGGTATGTGCTGGGTTCATTCAGAGGCGACTTTTATATAGGTAGATCTTGAAATATGCAATAGTTCAATGGTTTAATATCAAAGCTGTCCCTTGTAGTTAGATAATAAGTCTGACTTCTGATCAAATCCTGAATAATACATGTTAATGTTTTACTAAGCCTGTTTGATAAGGGGCCGTTATGACCACATTGGTTTTATGAAGTGGTTATTGCTCTCTTGCTGTGTTCTATAACACTATTGTTGCAGTGCCTCTGGCTGTAAACTAGCACATTTTGTATTATGATGTATTGAGTCATTTAATTAACTTTTAACTGGCAAGGAGGGTTGGGAGGAAGCCTTCTGTTATACTGGTGCTCTCGGAGCTAAAGGGCAACGTGGAGTCGATCTGTTTGTGATGTCTTGTATTGCATCCTGTGATTGTCCTGGTTGCCAGTGGTGTAGGGTGGTTCCATTCACCCATTAGGATTGCACACCATCATGTGAGTGGAATAGCCTTAAGTATGTTGTTAAATCCCCATTCAAACAAACAAACAACCGTTTATCTGGCCATTGTTTATTGGCTGTTGCATTGTGATTATTTTCTGTCCGCTATTGGATTGTCCTGACTGAGTAAGAAGTAAACCACCAATCATTCAAACCAAGCTATATGAAGTAGATGGAATACTTGGGGAATTCCTAACACAGAAACCTTCAGAATTACAGACTGATGAAATGCTTGAAAACTGATCCTGTGTAAATAGATATTGACGTTTATTTATATATATATATGACATACCAATGAAAGATTTTATGTTCGATATTTCCAGACGTCCTTCCGTGATTTGAAGAAGACCAGTAACTTAGAAGCCTATGTGCAATGGTTTAACAGAGTCAGTTATTTAGTGGCTACAGAAATATGTACAGTAAGTTTTTATCTATGGAAACATTTATATTTGAAATTAACTTAGTAAACAAATCAAATAAGGATTTCTTAGATTTCTCAGTTTTTATTACTGAAGTTTTAGTGTTCATTTTACCTCCATGGTTCCTTACAAAACCATTAACAAGAAAGGTAGACTTTCATGTCTGACAATATTGTCTCATATATTAGTGGTAAAATTGTGTTCAGATTTCCTGGATCCTTTCATTACAAAGGCATTAATAAGAATGGTTGATCTTCTTGTATACAGATTTTTTTCTGATATTTTTTACATTAATATCTTTTTTCCTTGTAGCATTTAAAGAAGAAGAATCGGATAAAGATGATTGAGTTTTTTATTGATGTCGCCAAAGAATGTATTAATATTGGGAATTTCAATTCATTGATGGCAATTATAGGTATGTTTGTGTTGTCATATATCCATTACCTGGTGTATATATCCATTACCTGGTGTATATCTCCGTTACCTGGTGTTTATATCCATTACCTCGTGTATATATCCATTACCTGATGTATATATCCATTACCTCGTGTATATCTCCGTTACCTGGTGTATATATCCATTCCATGGTGTATATCTCCATTACCTGGTGTATATATCCATTACCTGGTGTATATATCCATTACCTGGTGTATATCTCCGTTACCTGGTGTATATCTCCGTTACCTGGTGTATATATCCATTACCTGGTGTATATCTCCATTACCTGGTGTATATATCCGTTACCTGGTGTATATATCCATTACCTGGTGTATATATCCATTACTTGGTGTATATATCTGTTACCTGGTGTATATCTCCGTTACCTGGTGTATATATCTGTTACCTGGTGTATATATCAGATCCACCACAGAGGAAATAACTGATTAATAATAATTATGGTTGTTTCAGAAATATATCAATAAATTGAATGTTCCAACAGTATATAGATCTATATAAATGATGTAAAAAATGCATGTCATTAAAACTTTTTTCTTTTTTAATTTATTTTAGCTGGAATGAATATGAGTCCTGTTGCCAGATTAAAAAAGACAGTAAGTAAAAATCGTTTTTTATCTGTAAATGGTTTTTTGTTCGACTTATATTTACTAATTTCCAATGAATTCAAAAGCGACTGCAAATCCATGACTACAACTATAGAACACACAATTAGATTTACAAATCAACATGATATAGTACAGTATATAATATCTTAAAAATTTTACCTTATTTCACGTATATATTAAAATGTCACTGTGTAGACTTCTATTTATATCGTTAATAATCCATCTAATTATGTTTCTTTCCTGTTTTCCAGTGGGCTAAAGTTAATACAGATAAATTTGAAATACTGGAGGTAAGTTTTTAGAAGAGATATTCTTTATTCCCTGTTTAATTGAATGTATTGGTGGTAGAAGCCCTTTCAATTGGTCCAGCAATGTCTGTGTCAAAGGCCAATGTTTTCTCTCTTGATAAATATTCCTCAGTGATGCACTTCAGGTGTTGATGGTGTTATTCCATCATTAATACGATGTTTGTATTTATCATTTGTCGTTGGAAACATTGTCTGTTTTTCCAATCAGTTGACGACTGATAATTAGTTTCACCTTTGTCTTTTTCTTTATCTAATGACCCTGCTGATGGACATTGTTGTTGATTTCAAGAGAATTTGGTTTGGGTGCTTATAAGAATTTTTTATCTCCATACATGTACATTTAATACAGTGAACTTATAGCCAGCTAAAACTAGATTAACATTATATTGAATTTAATTGAGGTTAATTGTTTAATTTACAGCACCAGATGGACCCGTCCAGTAACTTTGGTAGTTACAGGTCCTCATTGAAAGCAGCCATGTGGCGGTCTCAGGGGGCGCTTGATGATAGAGAAAAGGTAACAAACAGATTTTTACCCACAGATTGATCAGCCTTCAAACATCTACCTGATGTACTAGTAACTTTCAGCTCCATTGTTAGGAGTGATATGTGATAAAAGTAACACATAGATTTTAACCATAAATTTGAAAGAAAAGCACTCGGGTTCACCTTCTGTTTTGAAATAATCTTTCAGCATCGCTGTGTCACTCTGTGTAAAACATTATCGGCAATTCAATAGCCACAACTGAAAACTTTGGCCAATCAGATTATACGGGTAGGTTGACATGTGATAATGCCAACATAACTGTTGTATTTATGGAACTGCTATCACTACATTTGATTAACTTTCTCATCTGTATTTCAGATTGTCATCCCATTTTTCAGTCTGTTTGTTAAAGATATTTATTTCCTGAATGAAGGCTGTGCTAACAGGTAAGTCTTTAAATCTGGAAATCAAAACTATAACATTTTGACAAACCTGGCTAGGTTATGTTTAATTCATTTTCTTATTTAGCTATTTAATTTTGAAAACAAGAACTAATTCAATGTTTAGCTAGTTTATTTTAATTTGTAATTCTCAAATATTGGTGAAATCAGTGATATTTTATTTAAATCTTTTTCAATTTCATTTCAGGTTATCGAATGGCAACATCAATTTTGAAGTAAGTTTACATCCTTGTTACTTAATTGTTTAATGGGAAGCAGATTTAGTCTGATTCAAAGGAGCTGAGATATAACATTTATAATAGCAATAGTGTAGTCTTGTTTTAACACAAATAAATGGTTTGCACTACTATACATTCAAGATCATCGTTTGAACTCCAGAGCTATCAGTCTTTTGTTTGAACTTGTGCGATTGTGGTCTTTTAGTGTAGATGTCAGAGCTGATGTGATGTTTTAAGCTACAGTGGTCTATTTTGTTTAGAATCCAGAGCTATTGTTGTCCATTCAGTTTAGACTCAACTATTTTGCTGACATTAAAAGGGACAGTGTGATCTAATATTACTTTTTCTCAATTCTGATAGCCACCACCGTAATGTTGAAAATATTCAATGAGGTTTTTAATTATAACCAAATTTCAAGGTTTTGTTTGTAGTGTTCGCTTTACCTACAAAGTTTGTGGTAGAACAACAATAAGAAATCTGACTTTGAGAAATATTTTTTACTTCTGTTGTAATCTAATAGCTAACTAAATAAAACTTGTGTCTTTCTTGCCTTCAGAAATTCTGGCAGCTGGCCAAACAAATATCTGACTTAATAACCTGGAAACAAGTGGCTGTAAGTATTTTAATACATTTTCTACTCAATTCATTTTCTACTGTATTCATTTTCTACTCTATTCATTTTCTACTCAATTCATTTTCTACACTATTCATTTTCTACTCTAGTCATTTTCTACTCTATTCATTTTCTACTCTATTCATTCATCTATCACCTTAGACTTATTGAGGGTGGTTGGAGGGAGCTTTCTGTTGCCCTGGTGCTTTCTGAGCTAAAGAGAAACAGGAAGCCGATGTGTTTGTGATGTCTTTGTATTGTCATGTGATGATTTTGTTTGTACGGAGTTAAACCTTAATCAAACAAACAAACCTAAGGCTTATTGAGTACTTCCAGGACTTTATATGCAAAAAAAAAACTAAAATTAAATAATAAAACCCTGTGACTTCTACATCTGGATACATTGATAGGAATTGAACATGTTTGATACTGTATACAATTAGCAGAATAAGTCATCCTATATTTCTTTGGACATTGTTCAGATCATCTCCTTCAGTATATTGCTCCCAGGTCCACCTCAGGTGCTTTTTAACAGGTTTCCCAGCTCCACCGTATTTAAAGAAGGCATAGTGAGGAATGGACAATCTGTCCCAAGCATTGAGCACGATGTTAAACGCCAATCAAACAAACTAACATAAATTAATGTATTTGGTTCTCGGATAAAAAGTCCCGGTATATATATCGGTCATACATGTAGACTAGATTTATTTAGTATTTATGGTTTACTTTCAGTGTCCCTTTGAGAGAGACAATGAAGTCCTCCATTACCTGCTTACAACACCAATCTTCAGTGAAACTAGTAAGTACCTCTGATATATATATTCAGTCATATTTTAAATAAACTTCATCTGTTAACAAATAGATGAATTCAGATCACTACAGTTTTATAATACACTACTTTTAGAAGTATAACACTAAATGTGGTCAGTAACTGTGTACATATATTGTTTTGCTGTTTGTGATCCATCCATCCAGTTTTCCACGTAAACTCTACTTATGATGAAGTATGATGAATAGCGCTAAGGCAATATATAAATAATATATGTTTCTGTTGAAATATCTATAAAGCACTCTTGCTACAAATAAAAATGAAATGATTTTTTTAATTCCTGCCTTCAGCTTTGTCCTTGGCCTCATTTGAATGTGAAACACCAGAAAACAGTTTTGACAAGGAGAGACACAAAGAATTAAAGTGAGTATTGATTGCAGATTATCACAGGGCAATGTCCTTTTGGTGGTGTTTAGTGGTCCTTGACCAGGCTGTCACTTCAAGCTAAGGGGATTCTCATAGGGTAATGACCCCATAGTATTCTCTAACCACTATTAGCAGGTATAAATGTACTTTGTGGTCCTTGGTCAGGTTGTCACTTCAAGCTAAGGGGATTCTCATAGAGCAATGTCCACATAGTATTCTCTAACCACTATTAGCAGGTATAAATGTACTTAGTGGTCCTTGGTCAGGTTGTCACTTCAAGCTAAGGGGATTCTCATAGAGCAATGTCCTCATAGTATTCTCTAACCACTATTAGCAGGTATAAATGTACTTAGTGGTCCTTGACCAGGTTGTGACATCAAGCTAAGGGACAAAATGAAGTCAGTTAGTCTTGAATGTGAATCACACATTGTCATATTGGACCAATTCTTGGGTCCTGAGGTTGTTCTTCATCTTGTCACTTTGTTGTGACATTGATAGTGATTTCATTTGCTTATTGGGGCCCTGCGTGGGTCTGAGGCAATAGAATTCCCCCACAGGTCCTCAGGGAGGCGCTTGTTGTAAGATGTGACTAACCTGGTGCTCTCGGCGCTAAGGAGCAACATGAAGCTGATCTGTTTGTGGTATCATTGTATTGGGTCTTGTGATTGCTCTGTGTTGTCTAAGTTTTTGCTGGTGACGTCGGAGTTATGGGCTGGTATGCCGTCATTTTAACCGTAGGTCTGGTGTTATCCCCCATTGGCTGGGCTCACTTGATACAAGTACACAAGATAAACACCCATCAAACAAACTATCTTACCTGTATAATACCTGGAGTAAGGTAAGGTAAATGTTAGTCAGTATTGTTATTTGTATTAGTGTATATTTACCCAGGTCGTTGGCCACTAACTGACCATAATTCTATTTTTGTTTTCAGGTCTCAAGCTGGATTATGACAGAAATAAGGCTATTGTGTGGGCATGGAGACACTATTCTGTTATATGAGTTGATCAATTCTGAAATCAGTGAGCTATTCACTTACCTCATTGGAGTGTCGTTATGTGACTGACTGTTAGAGGTGGGGATAGTCGGTGAAATCCCCTCTAGAGTGGCTTCTCTGAGTGAAGTGACCCAGCCATGTGTTAACTGAACAGATCAAGGCAGTGGTGTTTGAAAAATGACAGTAAACAGTTTGTGTTGATTCCCCAGCAGAACTGGAATAGGTCACTTTTTTGATATTTAACTGTGACTTGATAATTGTGGACGGACACTGTAGATCTATGACTGGTATGTGGCGTGTATCGCCCACACAGACTGGTCGGTAAATAGGCATTGGAACCAATGGAGCATTTAGATTGTTAGACAAAGTCCTCGTTCCTGGTATGTTTGTTGGAACGAGAGTCTTGTTCTGTGTTAAATCTCTCAAACGAATCTCAGATCAGGAATGAAAGACTTAGTGAATAATCTAGTTGTTCATGTTTTTCAGTTTCCTTGACGACCAGTTTATGTTTTACAGATAGATCACACTGGTTACAGGAGAACAATAAGTAGTGTTTAAATGATAATTCTAAGCATGTCCGTTCCAACAGTGAGCCAATCAATGTTTTCTTTGAGAAATCAAAGCCGCCAGAAAAATTTCATCAGCTGAACAAACATTCGTGGAACTTGGCTCCTAACATTGACCGTGTCTTGTAAATATTTCCACAGTGTGTGGTACTGATAAAAATAAGTGCTATTTACTGTCTATTGAAAAGCGTTGATACTTTTTGCTGTACAACAGACTCTTCACTCATTCTATTTGGACAAATTTCTCTGAAATTTCATCCCATTTTGTATTATCATTACATTAAATTATTTTTCATCAAATATTGTAAAATAGAAATAAATTTTCAACTGACTTACCCTGTCAAATAACCGTATTTAATCTTTTTTTATTATGTGGAATCCAAATGAAGGCGTCAAAAAAAGGCATTCCATTTGCTATTCATTATTGGCTGAGTTTTGGCTTCTTCTCTTTAGAATGGGTTTTCTGTATTCCATATAAAGTGGACCAACCTCGAGTCATACCAGATTACAAGTACCTGTTAAACAATTGTGGTAACTGTCCACACTAATTCTCTTCTTGGATACACTTTCATCATTGGTCAAGTCATTTACATTTCCTTACAATTAAATGGGTCACATTATTTACATTAACTGAAAAACGTATTTCATTGGACAGCTACCATCCATTATTAGAAATTTTGATTGTGTATATAGTTATAAATTTGTTTCATGTATGCAGTTTGTTAAATTACGCACATTGTACAAAGCTATTTTGTTCTTGTTAAACTTTGTTAGATTTCAAAGCTGCTGTGAAGACATATCCCTCTTTGTTGCCTGTATTTTGCTTGTTAATGATCTATTGTTTAATTATTATGTAATACATTCCAAAGATTAATGTGTGTAAGTATCATGCTATTTGTATATTTGTGACGAAGATTAAAGGCAGTTTCCTGTTGCTCTCAGAGCTGAGGGGCAACATGTCTTTTGTCTTGTCTTACCATTGTCTTGTCTTACCTTTGTTGCCAATGACAATTGTGATGGATTCTTCTCTTCCTGTCATTGAGTGATTTGTGAATGAGTGAAAGTGTAGGGCCGAATTAAACAAGCTATGATAAAAAGTCCTGTTTTTGAATGTTATTGAATTTGCTATATGTTTTCTATGTGATGCACCTGTGTATTTCACATTATACACTAGTTAACCACCCTAACAAAATATACCACTTCAGCACTATTAAAATGAGTAACTTTTGTACCCACAAGGATCTATTAAAAAGTACCATTGTATACATGATGATGTGTGTGTATTTCAAGTAATATTATTACTGTTTTCAGAGCAGAGTCCTGCTGTATTTACTTAGCACTGGAGTTTGCCAACACAGGTATAGTGGTATACAGCCTGGAAACTCATTTAACCTGTCAAAACCGGAGTAATTGTTTTGACAAATTGCTGCTCTAGATCATCTATCAACATGGTTTCGCTTTTCGCCATGTTGTATGCTGACTTAGAACCTTACCACCCCCCCCCCTTCTCACCCTTTCACACACACACTTCCTCACCAAACCCCTCTCATGATACAAAGTTATGTGAGCCCAATGCACCTTGCTATCACAATAGTGGTACGGCAGCAGTTTAGATTCTCACAAACAGATATTCACTCCTGGACCGATCACTCCCCAGATATTCCTGGATCAAACTTCTCTCGATCACCAATCTCTCTCCAGATACTCCCTGATCAAACTTCACATAATCACCAATCTCTCCCCATATACTCCCTGATCAAACTTCTCTCAATCACCAATCTCTCCCCATATACTCCCTGATCAAACTTCACATAATCACCAATCTCTCCCCAGATACTCCCTGATCAAACTTCACATAATCACCAATCTCTCCCCATATACTCCTTGATCAAACTTCTCTCAATCACCAATCTCTCCCCATATACTCCCTGATCAAACTTCTCTCAATCACCAATCTCTCCCCAGATACTCCTTGATCAAACTTCTCACGATCACCAATCTCTCCCCATATACTCCCTGATCAAACTTCTCACGATCACCAATCTGTCCCCATATACTCCTTGATCAAACTTCTCACAATCACCAATCTCTCCCCAGATAGTCCCTGATCAAACTTCTCACGATCACCAATCTCTCCTCAGATACTCCCTGGATCAAACTTTTCACGATCACCAATCTCTCCCCAGATACTCCCTGGATCAAACTTCACACGATCACCAATCTCTCCCCAGATACTCCCTGGATCAAACTTCACACACTATGTATGTATGGTTACAGGATTTTCCAGGGGTGCTGATATAGTCCTCCAAACTTTAGCTAATGCATTTACTGGAGAGTCTTTATACAAGTGAAGTAGGGTTTACAGCCTTTAAGAACCACATTAATATTACTTCCAGATGTGACACACAGCCAGTGTGAAAATAAATCATGTGTTTCGGCTGGGTTTTTTTTTTTACCTTATTCGCCAGGAACACCTGGACTGCAGATTTCTTTTTATTGTTCGTGTTTTTTTATGGCTTAGGACCAATCAATCCGACTTGAAACTTTCCTGTTATATTAGATCCCCTACTCTCTGGAGTATAAAGCTCGGAGAAGAAAAAATCACACCTGTTTAGATAGAAACTCAAATCGAACTGTATTGAAACTGGACGTTTTTATGACCAACTTAAATGATTGTGTTTAATGCTTCGTGGGATAGATCATTGACTGTTATTTATGTATATATATCAACTGTATGCACGAGGTTTCATTATTTCAATAATTTGACTGTCAGACATGATTTCTGTCTTACATTTCTCAAATTATTTACTTTACCTAAATGCCATATTTTGTTAGTGTATGACTGCTTATATGGTAATATGACTGATACCATAGTTGATCCCCTCACATTTGACTGTTGTATGTACTTACATATTATGTCCAAAATAAACTATTTCACCATATAATTCGTGATGTGTGTATGATGATCTTATTTATAGTTAGTCAGGACAGGAGTACGACAAATACATGTAGTTTATTATGATATTGAAAACAAAGTAAGATCTTAGATCGTGGGACATTATTTTTTTCGCAATATATGAGGATAATCTATTTAATAGAGAAAACATTTTAAAAAGATGCACCTAATTTAATCTTTGTTTCATATTCCGAGATGCTATCGTTTACAACTTATCAGGAATTATGTTGAAAAGGGGAAAATGTTATCACGTATATAGTCCAGGTGTTCAACAATAGGAGGCAAAACTCGAGCAACCCATTCCAAAATAGTCCAAGCTGAATTTATGTAATTCCTTAACAACCTTTATTCAGTTCGTATTTCTGTTCTTTACCATTTTATTGTTTGAGCACGTTTGCCTGGCTTGTAAGTGTTAGATAGTAAATAAAAATTAGAAAAATGTGTTACCTCAACCCCTGAATCACGATTCCTATTCACACCAACGCCAGATGTTTTATTCAAACAGAATTTATACAAATTCTAGATTAAAATGTATTAGTCCCTAGTAGATCGGAGTAATCGGAGGCCTGGGGTTAATTACATTCCTTGTTTACCTACTGTAAAGGTACATTTTAATCCCTAGGTATGTCCATAAATTTAGCACCGTTCCCTATACCCAACTGAAGTGTCTTTTAGTGTGTGTCTGCAAACCACATGTGGTCAAGTGTGGCAGGTAACGTATGACAATTATAATAATAAAAAAAATGTTTTTTAAATCAGGCGATTTCATTAGCTGGTTAAATACATGTTTATTTGTAAACAATCCCGTAATATAGTCTCGACTTATGACGCACTTGGCCCACCATAGAGAATTAGCACGACAAGCCATTTCGACGGCAAAGGTAGCGCCAATCGGATTAAAATCGTATTCAAACAGCTCGCCTTGTTACAATTTTTAATCTGACGCAAAGGTACACCAAACCGTGTCGACTGGTGTTGCGGAGGTCGCACCATGGAGCTATAAAGCGATAGCTCCATGGTCGCACCAAACCATGCAGAAAGGCAACATTGAACCCGAAGATCGGACCAAAAAGACGTGAGCTTCCTCGTCATGCACTCCTAGGGTTGTGGCGCTAAACTCAAAACGGAATGGGCTCTGCAGTATCTGCACAATTGTTCCTTTATGTTCCTGCTTGTCTATCTTTTGACTGTAACAGTTTCAACTAGCGTAGTAAAAATATCGGTACTCCCTTCGTATATTCCTACGTCCATGCAGAATATACGATGGGAGTACCGATACGTTTACTGGAATAACAAATAATTGCAAGATGCTGGACAATCCGGTCATGTAAACAAGTTGCTGCATTTGTGGTTGAGCAAGTCTTCAAACAGATCGTGTGAATCTGGTCCCGTAGCGGGCGGGGCACCAGTACAACGGCCCTTACCTTCAACCATGAGTTACGTTTATATAAAACCAACGTTTCAGATTTTAAAATAAATTCGTTTAATATCTTTATATCTTATATACAATGTTTGCATGTAAAATAATAATATTCTTATGTTTTTCAAACCCCAAAATAAATTTATATTAATATTTAATACAGTCATAGTATAGTAAGTTATTTATGTGTGAATCAAGGTCCAATAAATACACTGAATGCTACACATACTGGGTAAAGTTCAAACGAGATGCTATAAATACTGGGTATAATTTAAACTAGATCTGTTTGGAATCCCACAGCAGTAGGCGCTGTTTGCAGAGTGACCAATTAGATACTGATTTAAAGCGTATTCTCCCGTGCAGGCCTTCTAAACTCTGTTCAGTTAAAGCGCTTAATAGACTAAACTATTCTAACTAAATTATACATGATGATTTCGATGTTCTGCTGACCTTGGGTAGAAACCTTATTTACTGAGTTGTATAAAACACTTATGGTGCACGAATATTAACTCCTATTTAAATACATCCTTATGAACAGTTGCTGTCTTTCAAGACAAGGCATATAGTTCTCATATTGTCAAAATGGTGGATATCATAAATACGTTCTCCCAGTTTGACAGATATCGCCAAAATGTCCTCCCAGTTTGACGGATATCATAAAGACATCCTCCCAGATTGACGGATATCGTCACGATGTCCTCCCAGTTTGACGAATCTCATGAAGATGTCCTCCCAGATTGACGGATATCGTCAAGATGTCCTCCCAGTCGGACGGATATCGTGGAGAGGTCTTCCCAGTTGGACGGATATCGTCAAGATGTCCTCCCAGTTGGACGGATGTCGTGGAGAGGTCTTCCCAGTTGGACGGATATCGTCGAGATGTCCTCCCAATTTGACGGATATCACTTGTGGATAATTCTATTTTGATTAAGAGATTTTATTTTAGATTTTGAAGGGTTATATCAAAGGGTGTACCACTCTTATAACTTAATCGGCGGACTAATATATAAAGATATTCCAGCAACGAAAATGCACAAACTCGTTTGCAAAAGGATAAATTGACCGCACAAATGTATAAAGTAATTCCAAAGTACATGATTAACTATGTACATGATTTCATTTCCCGCCATTTACAGTCCCATAGAGGATTTGATTTGTTTGATTGGGGTTTTACGTCGTACTCAAGGGTATTTCACTTATATGACGACTTGCCAGCCCAATGGGTGAAGGAAACCACCACTGGCAACCAACACAAACAAGACAGGACAATAGTAGTACACAATACAAACACCACAAACAGATCGGCTTCTTGTTCCCCTTTAGCCCCGAGAGCACCAGGGCAACATGAAGCTCCTTTCGACCACCCGCCCCATAAAGGAAGATATGTATCGTGTAGGATGGGACAAGTTATCTAATGTACGAAAATTGTATCTCTAATACCTTAACGCAAGGAGCAGAGGTGCAAAGCGAAAGGTGCCAATTTGCAGCGCACCACTGTGTTGAAGACCCTTCGTGGGAGACTATCTGGTAACAAGAGAATATCATCATAATGTGTCCAGCTTTCACTGGGAGAATTGCCTTAAGCATGTTAATGTGTGGCCTTAGAGTTCCAATAACGAACGCTTATAGTCATTAACTCTAGTCGTTTAAGGACGGGGTTTTTTTTTCAAAGTTTGGATTGGATAGTTGGTTGAGAGTGTATTCCAACAGTATATGTAGATAACAATATAACTATCATAAAATGTCTTCAAGTGTCCGGCATATGCAGCATTGCTACACTCCAAACGAACCTGGATGATTAGTTGATAGTCAATTTGTTCTGTGTACCTCAAAGGTAATATGCCTCACGAACATACCATTTTATGCTGTTTAGACAAAATAAATGAGGTTTCATTGCTAATCTGTGCACGAAGCATACTGCTCCTAGCCTTAGTGTGACATGAATCATACTGCTCCTAGCCTTAGTG
>JAQQZZ010130547.1:0-13824 GCA_030265115.1 Mopalia vespertina | reverse complement strand
CATGGATAGGATTGCATTTCATAAAATTGCACAAAGCAATATGGTCCCCATTGCATAATTTTTCAATATTCACCCCTGCGTGATAATTTTGAGAACAAATTCACTGAATAACTTGAAACTTTTATGGTAGCTTCCCCCCCATAAAGACGAATATTGATATTACATTTCTGCGAATTTCGCAAAACAAAATGGCAGCAAAAGTTAACACCACAACTTTTACTCTTTTGTTTCTTTGAAGAAAAAAATAGTTCTTAAACAAAAGGAGGAAAAGGGGATTTGACTGGGATTATGAGCATATATTTAAAAAAAAACCTCTAGTGGTGGACCTGCTAGCCACTCAGCTTGTTCTGTCTTTGTTGCCAGTGGTGTCAAGGTGATTTGCTTCACCCATTGGGCTGGCACGCGTTCGTGTGAGTGAAATAACCTAAGTGCGGAAATAAACCACCATCAAACAAACAATCTTTTGTCTGACACACCGTTATTTTTTTTATGAAATAACCTTTAGTTTGGCCGGCGTTAAACCCTACTCCATAAAAGAAATTAATCAAATACGGCATGTATAGGGGGTTAATATACTGCCCTTAGCTATGTAGTGTTCTGTATTCGATATTAAGAATGCATTTGTGGACAACCATCGGCCCAATTTAACTATCAAGAGTCATTGTGTATCATAATGGATAGTCTTGATCATGGTCCAGACCTGATCGTCAGTGAGTTCTATGACTGTCCCCGTATATTGGTTTGAACGTAAATTGTTCCCTTAATAATTTCAAATAAATGTCTTGTTTCAGTTAATTTTTAAATGCGCAATCTAAATAGTCGGATGGACCCGAATTAACCCAGAGTGTACCCAAACAATTCCGCCATCTTTTTTGTACTACACTTCAATTTAACAGAGAAAACCATCAACACAATAAATATCAGCTTATTGTTATTGGTATTTTAATACTGGACAGCATAGTCAATAAAACCCCATATAATATATTCTGAATCATTAGAAAATGATAATACAAATACATTAATACACCATTTCAGCGCTAAACACACTAAAACCAAACTATTTACAAACAAAATAACTTTTAACTTAGCTTCACATGTTGATATTTACACCTCGATCATTCTGTCCTAACTTCCCTATGCTTGCTCTCTGGATTTTAATTGTAACTCCTCTTTTATTTACAATTCTAATTTAGGAGCTTAACACGTTTCGTTGGGGTTTAGAAGTCTGACAATGAACGCGGTCGTCATTCTTGTCGGCATGTCGGGACATCCTTCGACACTTTCCGTACCGGCACAGTTATCTCGGAGGTGAAGGGAAGCAATAATATTACACGAAAACGTGTAATGTTAACCACCGGATATTTTTAGACAAAATACTTCATGTTGTCATTTGCTGGACAAACTGCTTACCCAACCGAGCTGCTTTTGTCGTCATATAGAGATCAGCCTAGATGCAGAGGTCCGTATCTCTAGTAGTCTATCATACAATATAGCCTAATATAGAGATATAGAGTTAGAGTGCACATAACTGTGTAATTTCAATTTTTTTCACTTACCAACCATTATGGGTTCAATTAGCACTGGCTAGTAATATTTGATATACTGGATTTCCTGACACATTTTATATGCCAAACGAGACATAAAATCGCTCATAAGCATTGTTAAAAATACGGAAATACGCGGTTCAGGTAATTGTTGCTAATCCGCCATTTTTCTCTCTTCCACCCTAATTGTAGACTTGAAATTTTAGTAGAAGGTCCTGTTACTAACATTGTTAAGGCATGTTTACCATATAAAAGGATGCAGTATTTGTTCGATTGGGATATCACACCTGAATTTAGCCTGTAAGTCTACTTTATTGAACATTTGAGCCCTACTTGAAATGTCTATAAAGGGCAATTTCACGAATTGGAGCATTCAAACTCAGTAGCGAAGATCAGCCCACCCTTGGATCCAGTTGATCTGAAGAGTATTAATCGCTAACACCAGATTAAATCGCTAAAAGAGGATTAGAGATAGACCTGCTATATGGTGTGACGTCATTCAATAGCGGATCAAATTTAATAGCGCTTAATTAGAGCAACCGGCCCCTGCATGGACAACAACCCGTAAAGGATAGGCGTATAGACACATCTATTTAAAACTACACACGGACATTTCTGAAATCTGGTTTGGTTAATTTTTAAAAAGATTTAAATGATACTCTGAAGGACATATAATATCCATAAAGGTTAAAATGCTACAGCTATGGTTTTTCCTCAACATGCGCTGATTGTCTCAATTGCCACGCGTTTCTGCAAATGTAACCAAGTCTGAAAAAACGGTCACCGAATCCTTCTGGATACAACTGTAGACTAAGGGACGGCTTTAACCCAGACGGTATGGGATCCGTATACATCCCATAAATCACCTGTTGGTCTGTACTTATTAACTTCTGCTCCAAGCTATAATTGACAAATTTTAAATAATTGTCAGCAAATTCCATCATAGTTGAAACTCTGCCTAAATTCATAGCCCCGCTGACCCAGACAAGGTTAGACGAAATCACCGTCCTTAAGTCCAGAGAGGTGTCTAGATCACCAACCCTGCTGTACGATACTTTCCTAGAGTCGAAATCTGGGGGTACCCACAAGCCGAATATGTCTTCATCTTTGTCGAATCGGAAGAGCCCAATGTCTAACCAGCTTATGTATGCAGTATTAAAGTAGTTTGCCTTAGCTGAGTGTCTTAACAGCTCGAACTTTGCATGCATTGCACAGGAGTATTCCGGAACGACCGTATTTGGCAGATGTTTAGGATAACCAGGCTGTTCAAAGATAGAGCGAATTTGTTCAACTATTCTAAAACTCCACAACGTTTGACGATTTACTAAGAAAGCTTTTGTCTTATTGGCAAACTGTCCCCTCAGTTTCAAAAACGTATTATACACCTTTTCATCATCAAAGAACGCCACAACTGGATTTACTATTCGACCGTACACTTGCATCCATTTAAGATAGTTCGATTCGCCAACAATATGGTCTGTACTCCCTTTCTCGAAACGTCCGAGGTTAAAATACGCAGTTACAATCGTCACTTCGTCAGACAGCGGTCCCATCATCGTCTGGAAATTGAGACAATTTGTTTTATGGTTATTTTTTGTGATCAACGACGTACAGCATTAATGGAACTGTCAGTTTGAGAGAACGTGTTAACAAATAAGACAGGATGGCAGTATTTTAAAACTCACCATTTCATCTTCTTCTATTTTACCTTCAGTTTATTTTTAATGACACAAATGACACGCTTTCGTTTCACATTTATAACATGCTTTGGTTTCACATAAATAACATGCTTTTGTTTCACATAAATAACATACTTTGGTTTCACATTTATAACATGCTTTGATTTCACATTTATAACATGCTTTGGTTTCACATTTATAACATGCTTTGGTTTCACATTTATAACATGTTTTGGTTCCGCATATATAACATGCTTTGGTTTCACATTATAACATGCTTTGGTTTTATATTCATAACATGCTTTGATTTAACATTTATAACATGCTTTGGTTTCACATTTATAACATGCTTTGGTTTCACATTTATAACATGCTTTGGTTCCGCATATATAACATGCTTTGGTTTCACATTTATAACATGCTTTGGTTTCACATTTATAACATACTTTGGTTTCACATAAATAACATACTTTGGTTTCACATAAATAACATTCTTCGATTTCACGTAAATGACTGTAGTTGAGTTTACGTAAATAACATGCTTTATCATCATTGACAAATGAAATAAAAATAACCGTCGGATGACAAATAACTGTGAAAGCCTGAAATCGATGAAGGTGTAAATTGACAGGTAAATGGCCAGTTAAAAGTTTCAAAATTGACACTAACATAACTATAAAATGTAAAGTGTTTTGATACTGTTGGAAAGTTAATCTCCCTCCATAGTCCTAAGTAAAGACAGCATTGCTACATGCTACTCTTCAAACAAACAGCTCTAAGCCAGAGGGCTCGATCAGTTTGATATATTAAGTCTACTATCCCCGTCAAATGAGCGCCCCTGAACAAATCTGGTTTGAGAGTTCCGCCATTGGAATTAATTGCAACGTGGGATCGTTACAACGAAATTCACGAAACCAGAACCATACGACTGTGCGAGAAAGGACTTTATTGAGTTTTCAACTTAATTACTCTTAGTTTTTTTCGATTAAATTAAACTATATGATTTGAGACGGGATTTTAAGGCCGGGAAACTTGTTCTATATCCCGGTTTTATAAGTATTACCTCACAGGGCGTTAGCATAAGTTAAATAAGGATGTATTAATGAGAGACAAAGAAGGAGAAGGGTATGTTTGTTCAGACTGTTTCTGATGTGTCTAATAATTCCGATATTACGTGATATTTGTTTTAGAGATGTAGCTAATATGGGATGTCCAGGATAGTTTGTCATTTAAAATGATGCCTAAAGAGAAATGAGTGATGTGGATTGGCAGACGTTCTTCCTGGTTTAATGATCATAAATTTTGTTTGGATGGTATTTACGGAGACTTGATTTGCTTCAAGCCTTATGCTGGATGTTTTGCAATTCAAAATCCATAGTGTGTAAGGCATCGTGAATTTTTTTTTATAAATATCAGATTAAAAAAACACTCGTGTCGTCTGCACATCAAGTAAATTGAAGGAGCTAATAAGAGAAAACGATACGTTAATGTAAATTAAAAAGAGGACAGGACCGAGGATAGCGCCTTGGGGGACGCCAAAGGAGATATGAACTTAAGAGGAAAGGGTGCCGTTGTAACTTATTTGTTGTGTTCTGTTCGAGAGATAATCACGAAACCAAGGAGAATGAAACCCATAATGCTGTAACGTAAGAAAACGAATATCACGATCAACAGTGTCGAATGCTTTAGATAAATCAAGAAATGATAGATACTATATACGTATTTTATTTTTTTGCGTCGACGAGTTTATGCTGTATATAGTGCGGATGCTGCTGATAAAGTGGAGTGATTTGTTCTGAATCCATGTTGATGAAATAAAATAATGCTATCGGTTTCAAAATGATTAACTAACATATCACATGTCAGTCTCTCGATGATTGTACTGAATGATGGTAGAACAGATTTAGGTCGATAATTTTCGATGAGCTGAGCGTCCCCAAACTCAAAGATAGGTGATACCTTAGCAGACTTTAATGAGTTTGGAATGGATTTTGTTTTATTTTCAAAAAACAGACTGAAGTTATTTACATATTTGTAACGGTAGCCATATTAGCCTAATTTGCGTATCAATTTAATTATCGAGAAGAATTGGGAGGCCTGTATATTGATTAGTACTTCAGACAGTCTGGTGTTGTCCTGGAGAAGAAATTTGTTTTCAAAAACAATTTTTCACGTATGACAACACTTTTTTTAACGGAAAGTTGGATAATTGGTGTGTTTGTGAGTTCGCCAAATCTTGTGGGTTATACGTTTAGTAGTAAACAGGAAAACCAAATAATTTTAAATACTTTTGACTGCGTGCATATTTACCAAACTTTCGTCCCGGTCTAACATTAATTCTGGATGTTGTTTTAGCTGATATTGAGTATATACGTGTTAAACATGGACATTCACTCAGATGGTATAAACGTGTCTTCTAAAATAACTGTTTTCCTTTTCAGAATCGATTACACGAAAGCCATTGTCAACTAAGCTGTAAACATATCAGTCCTAAAATTGCCATTTGGGAAATCAGAATCAATATGATAAAATTCCTCCTGAACAAAAAGTAAACATGTTTGTTTTGACAAAACACACTTTGGTTTTCTTAATCAATACGATGACGATCTTTATAAAAAAAAATACTAAACGTATGTGCCCTATAATAACCATTCTCTTTCTCTGAATAAATATGACTAGGCATAATTAACACTAATATATAACCAGGTGTGTTCAGAAGTTACCATGTAATTTATAATCAGCATGCAGACAAAAATAAAGTATACATGAATCGGGCACTATTTTATCCAAACGGTTAAAAAATACTTGATCACAATATTACTATGTAAAAAGGCTGCGTGTTAACCGAAGTAGGTTGGAACTATTATCAATGATAACCTCGCCAGATCTAGCATCAATGTGACCTGGGGGTATATAATTCAGTTATACAATGCATGTGATTTTATCCGTATGTCGTATCAGCGCACGCTTTTAAAGGGATAGACAATATTATCAACAACCATAGGCTTAGTGAATGAGTGCTTATTTGTGAGCGTTTTAATGTGTGCAACACTTCCATACGAAATACGATAGCAAAATAAATTTGAAAAGCTGCAACCTTCTAACATATTTGTCCGCGCCGCCATGAGCGACCGAAGGGCTCTTCAGAAAGAAAGGCACGAAATGTATGACTGCTTTGTTGTAGTAGACGGGGTCATGTGCACTGAGCAATATGTTAAGTAGCCCTGTGTCTTTTATTATGTTAACTCACCCAGACATGCGCAGCACTGTGGTAAGCTGATTGGTCAAACGGCACACACCTCCAACGGCCATTGTTAAAATGCCTGCCCCCATAGTATGTTTACGTTGTAATGGACTAGCTAACTTTCGAAAGTAAGTAAGAATTGTAAAACAAATCGAAAAATACCCCAAAAAAGCATATATTGATAGCAAATTTCACGCTTTATTCAATGCTTCGATTCGTTTCTTAAGTTAACCATCCCTTTAAACAAAGAGGTAAGTGTTACCAAATAATTGACAGCTTTCTGTACTTAAGTTGTGCTGATTAAGTTTGAAGTCCATGTGTATACACATATACCTTTACCTTTACTCTTATGAGCTCATCGTTAGTCTCCACTCAATTGAGAGAATGGGTTGTCTTCTCCATAGTACTTGGTACGCATACCATTGTTCCAGACATTCTTATCTGGTAAGATTTTGGGAATGGTCCTAATTTTGCATAGGTTATGTGTAAAGCTATTTAATATGGCTGTAAGGAATTGAAGGAGTTCACGGCATCTGTTATATCTGAGACATGCAGGGTTTTCACACAAACCTCCTATGCCATTTTATGAGTTAGCTTGTAATGGACCAAAACAGAGCTGCCTTAAGGACTATGAATAAAAAATGCGACTCTTATCTTTTCGTGGTTTTTGCGGGTATTGCCAAAGGATGATTATATTAACATCATATATAATTAGAAAGCAGAGGACTTAAAAGCTTCTAAATATAATGTCATATTATGATTCATTTTATTATGGCATTAATAAAGAAAAACGTCAAATAATTTTTTAAAATGGACCCTTGTTTGTAACTCTTTTTTTTCTCAGATGGTTCGAGATTTTTTTACAAACTTGCATCTCTCTGTAGACAAGTGTTTAAACTAAAATACCATCATAGGGTTTTTCGAAATTCAAGTTAGTTTTTGAACAATTGATAAAAATATGTGTAAAAAAAATAAAAATTTGCCCTTCAAAAATATTTGCTAAATATCTTCGAAACGAAAATCAATATAAAAAAACTGCATGACAATTTTTTAGATAATGGCTTCAAGATTGTCTGTGCCAAGTTTCAAAGGCTTAGTGCAAATAGTTTACGAGAATTAATACATAATTTTAAAACAATGTCTTTAAAAGGCAGTTTTATCTCCGAAATTTGAGTGACGTCGGCATCATAGATTTCGTTTACACCTTTGTTAATGACTATCAGTAGGAGTCCTACTGGGGGCATGAGTAGTCTGTATAAAGGTGTGTTCTAACAACCAGAAACATTTGTTCTCCATGTCTACTGTTCAGTTCAAATACACATCCCCAACGGTCATGAAATTGATCGGTTGGCCTTTCGCTAATTGGTTTGTGGTAATAGTCAGCAGGTAGAAGTCAGTTGAGGTGAGATAATCTAGTTAATTCCTTCCGCCCTTCGATATACATAATCTTTGAAGCACGAATTTTACCAGTTAAATCTAAAAAAAAAACATTCTAAAATACTTAAATTTTATGTCAAACTTTTTACATTATCAAGATTAAGAAAAGAAGATTTCAGAAAGGCAAAAAAAAAAAAAAAGGCAAAATTTTCCCCTGACTAGCGGTAGAGTCCTTAATGAAACCAGCTTTAAACTACATGTGGGTGAACTGGCCCAGTACCGTCCCATTCCAGATTTGCTCGGTCAATGTTTCGCGAGATCATAAAAAATTAAAACCAAAAGTCAAAGGCAAATTTATATCGTTACTTTCTGTGTGTGTGTGTTTTTGTTGTAACAATCCTTTTTTCTTAGCTTCTACTAAGCATAGCCTTGAATCAACGGCTAAGTTTGAATTTTTTGAACTTGTTTGATACTATAATATCGATAGACAATTTTCACATATTCACTTTAGTTACCTGATTTATAAAATACCATGTGGGACTGTACGTCAAGGGGTGAGGAGGTAATCGATTCTCCGCAAATCCTGAAAAATAATTTGGAAATAAAATTGCATAAAAAAACAACAGTTTTGTTTCAGTAGAACTGTAATAACACACAGGAACTCAAAACGTACCGATACTAGTGGACATAACTCAATAATCGGCTTTTAGAACAAAATTGTACTTGTGGAAATAACACGGTAATTTAATCTGAGAACGTCGCGATTCTTTTGGATATATCTTGATAAATGAAACTAGGAACGGAACATTACTTGTGTACATAACTTTAATTGGAACCTAGAATGGAAGAGCACTTGTGGACATGACTCCATAATTGAAACTAGGAACGGAGGAGGACTTGTGGACATAACTCGCTAATTGAAACTAGGAACGGAGGAGGACTTGTGAACATAACTCGATAATTGAAACTATCTATATGATATGCAGTTATAAACTGAGATAGTTGCCTTTTAGTGATAACTTAAACGATGCAAATATATTATTTCTGACAATTACTTTAAAAGACAACTAAAATTTGCTTCATTTCATTGATTTTTGTACAAAGTTTTATCATGATTTTAAATTTAATCAATCACCAGCCGTTTTTAATCAATTTCTGTCCACAATTATAACAGATTTTAATATATTTCATTATATGATAAGCACAAGTGTTTTAATAAATGTATATGTAATAGTAACTAAATTATGCCTACTAGTATTGTCTTTTGTTTCCATATATGTAATTGGGTCCATTGGATATTGAGTCAAAATCGTTCAGCCCTAAATTCCCTACAACGGAAAACTGGAAGCAAAGACAAAGCATGTGTTGCGTTCTTGGCGTTTTGTCATCGACCCATGATGAAACCTTCTCTTTATGCCTAAACTTGATGTTCGTGACCGCTCACGTTTTTGATTTCTGTAGTCCTCGTTGCAGCAACCGGGAGACATGCAAAACACCTCTATCTTTCTCTAAATTACAAAACTTTCTTAATTCAAACCACCCATTGATGCCAATAGTACAACATAGAGCACACGCACTGTCTACGTCATCAAGTTTCTGACCAATCGATTGTGTTATATTTTTCACCGTTATAAATCGATTTTTATCGAGTTATTAAATAAAATATAAAAAACTTTCAACTTTTGAAAATACGGTTTTAAAACATGTTTTGTCAGATGAAAAAAAGATTTTATTACTACTTGTAGACATGTCAAGTCATCTGGAGTAAAATGAATGGAAACTACGGAAGAAATATGACTGGAGATTTAGAAAAACAAGGCAATATTCCATAAAAAAAACCCCATCCGAGTAGATATGGAAACATGGACTGGGTTAACATGGTCAACACAAGTAGTTATAACATGACAACATTAGGAGTAACATTAAGCACCTTGTGTAATTTTTTAAAACTTTTTAATTTAACTGTGTAGGTCTCATATACAGGTCTTCGAAGTTAATCACAAGCGTAACAATCAAATTAAATTATTTCAAGTATATGATGTTAGATTAAAAAGAATTAATGATGGCTGATATGGGCCATAGCGAGAATAGTTTATTTCTTTTTAAAATGTGTTAGTGTATCAAAAATACAAAAAACAAGAAGTTAAGACGCGACACAACGATTCAGTTATGCGCGTGTGAAAAGATGCGAGGACGCGTTGATGTGAAGATGAAAGGATGGGGGTATATAGCAATGAGGCATGGTACATGTAGTCCCCATAATGAGGAAGTATTGCCATTATGAATGACTGTAAACTATCGTATCACAACTTTCGACGCATGCGTGTTCATGGCCAAATGCTTTTTGTATCTTTGCGACCTTGCATATTTGTATGTGCATGGCAAACGTATCCTCGCACCTTTGTATCTCATTCATGTCTCGCGTCTTTTCATCTGAGTGATAGCAACATCTTGAATAAAAGCGTAGAAGCCCGTATTAAATACATGCAAAGTTTCGTAGCTTGGCAACTACACATCGTCGCGTCTTGTTGTCCTGGAATTTAAGACATCTTGGGCTCCATCGCGTCATCGCCGTATTTGAAGCCTCGCATCTTCATAGCGTCGCACCCCAATTGACGGGAATCGCTTGTCAACCAACCGCTTGAACGATCGAAATTATATAATTTACATTTAATTTTGGAAAGATTTAGGCACCTGCATAAAGCCGTACATATTTTATAAATAAAAAAAGAGTGAAAATGTGCATGCCTTAGCGGCTTTTGATGGACTACTTTGTACTAGGAACTCTCACCTGTTCGGGACTGTATCAGATACAATCCTAATCCAAAACACACCAGAAGAGCTCCAATTTGGATTATCGGCTTTAAATAACGCATTCTAAAAATTAGAAACAAAAACAAATGTAACTGATAGTGTGTTGAAATAAGAAACAAAACGGTTTAGTGTGAGATTTGCCCTCAGCACAGTTAAGGTATTTCTTGACTGTAACTCATAGAAAAAGCTAATAAACAATAAGTTCAACCCTCAATACATAACGCTTAACATTTTATGAGATCTTTTAACTTCAATAAACAAACAAATAAGTGTAGAATGTCTTTAACACCAACAGATCAAGGTATACAGGACAATCGGAACATTTATCAGGTACGGACTATTAAACGATTTAATATTGGGTGAAGTGTATAAATACAGTTAAATAAATGTGCATCTACATATGTGTTTATGCGACAAAACAACAAAAGCAACACCGAAGCGTCCGTTTTCCAGGATGTCAGCCATGTTTTACTTGAATTATGTTACGAATCAGGGAAACTGTCAAAAGACATTTTGTTAAACCATGAGACCTTTATATTATGGCATCTCATTTATCTACTTCTCAAAATTGTAAATTGTTGCATTATGGCGAAAAAACTCCGCTAAACATAAAACGCAGAACGAAGGTCCAGCGCTCTAACCAATTGAGATACACGGCAGAACGAAGGTCCAGCGCTCTAACCAATTGAGATACACGACAGAACGAAGGTCCAGCGCTCTAACCAATTGAGATACACGGCAGAACGAAAGTCCAGCGCTCTTACCAATTGAGATACGCGGCAGAACGACCATGAATTTTCATCTATGTTTTAAGGCTTCGAATCTTTCTCTACGGTGCTAAGCTAGATAAATTAATTAAAGACTTGAGAAAACATTTTTTCGAAACTGTTTTTTTTTACAGGGACCGTTCCAACTTCCAACCTTTGTTCGTGTTCCAATCGTCGTCTGTAGACTTTCAAGACGTTAATAAAATCTGCGTTATATGGTGTCAATAATTTGTTTTTAAATAATTGGTTGAATTTTGACTTCATCGGGTAAAGCCATCTAGACCTATCATATTATTCTATTATCGTTATATCTACAATCTCTAAGCAAGAGTTATCCATCTATACTTGGAAATATTGGTGTCCAATTATTAACACTTAACTCGTCTTAAGGGGACCCCCGGGCAAAGACGATGGCATTGAGAAAGGGCGAATAAAGATTTACAGAGACGAACAAAGCCTGCACATCTGTTACAATGCTACATTATACCGCTTACTATTGTATTATTATCTTATTTTGTAAACATTTTGCTATAGTTTTGAAATATGGAAATAATCAAATAAAACTAAAATTCAGTACTTGTATAAAAGAAAATAAAAGATGTGATTGAAGCACAGGCGATCACACGGAGAGAATTCAATCACCCGGAGATAAGACAAATGAACATCAGGTAAAAATAAGAACTCTTGGGTTTATTATTGCTCAGATCACAAGTGATTTTTTTTAAAGTACAGTGCGTAAAAAGATGAAATTTAACATTCAATGTCTCAACAAAAAAAAAGAACAACACAAAAACATACTGTATAAACAATCCTATGGATTTACATAGTCCGGCTGATTACGATTGATTACGGAATCGTTTCTATCGGAAGTTAGGTCGTTCAATATAATGTACCTTGTTCAAGATCAATGTTAATTAAGGCTGGCGTTCCACAAGGTTACATATTCGGCCCTATTATCTTTACTCTAACTTTACTGTATCATCTTGTTTTCAGGACAATTTCGCTAAATGTAAGTCTTATACAACATGTCCCCCAAATCAATCTTCTCATTTTATTTTAAGTTAGTTATATACCCCCATCCACTTACGAAATTATCTATATTATATAGTCATTGACCCTAGCTCGGATCCCTGTGGAGGTAAGCAAAATGTTTTTCTCTGCAATAAAATATATATTGTATTTTATTTAGTGCAATGCCATATTGTATATTTTCACCTCGATCAATTTCTTAGTACAAGTCGTTTGATTGGAGTTAACGCCATGCTTTAGTTAATTTCACTCTGATATGACGGTGTACCAGCCCATTGAGTGGAGGAAGACAGGAATTAACACAGGCGAATACCACAGCATGATACAATGACCCCAGCTCGACGTCGTGTTACCCCTTAGCTCGGAGGGCAACCGGAAGCTTGCTCCAACCACCGGTTACCAAACATTAGATGTAACACTATGCATATAACATATTAGAAAGGATAAACAGGTCCTACCCGGTGGGGATAGAAGAGGGCAAGTCTGCACTGCCTCAGACCGGTCATTTAACCCTACAATCTGCAACCACACATATACACACAACGATGAAAAGGATCATTCGCATACAGTAGCTAAAGGAACCAAAGCTTCGCGAAAAATACTGGTCAATGCTTAACTATGCTAATGGTCGACACCCGGCTGGTTAAAACTACAAAATATAATAAAGAGTAATAGAGTTACGAAGAGGACGTCCAAGTATAAAGTCTAATGCATCCATCTGCTGAATGTGTACCTATCCATTTAAAATAAAAGTATAGTTACACTCGAATCACGAGGATGGAATTAGAAGATCAAATTCGTAAAACATTGGAGACGTGCACTGTCCATATAGGATATCTAAGTCGTGTATATATGGTTATTCAGCGATATATTAAGCACAGATTATCTCATTTATTTTTTAGAAATATATTTTATTGTATAACTGTAGACAAATACATTTTTATTTTACAGAGGCCACTCTTCAGATACTGAGTCACGGAGCCTCAAGATTGAGTGACACCAACTTCAATTCATTGTGTCCCATTCGGGACTCACTTTGCCGTGAGCCTCAGTAGCTCTTTCGGTAGAGTGTTGGGCCTGTAACCCAAAGTTCCCGGGTTCGAATCCCGGTAGAGGCAAGCAAATTTTTCTCTCTTCATTTATTCAAAATATGTATAAAAGGATAGCATAACCGGAATAGCAATCGTGTGAAGTTTGTATAAAGAAAGAGTGGATTAGGAAGAGTACCACTTCATAATTCGGAAGGGGTCATGTTTTGTTTACGTATGTACATTTTATAACCATCAAGTACCATCTAGCTTTTCAACGCAGACCGGGAACTTTGGGATAAATCCGCGCCACCACTATTTTACCATCATGCAGCATTTTAT
>JAQQZZ010130536.1:0-13825 GCA_030265115.1 Mopalia vespertina | reverse complement strand
TGAAGAAAAAAAATAGTTCTTAAACAAAAGTAGGAAAAGGTGATTTGACTGGGATTATGAGCATATATTTTCAAAAACAGCCTGTAGTGGTGGACCTGCTTGCTACTCAGCTTGTTATTATTAACTATAAAGTCTAAATGTTTTATTTACTACAGGTATATGTTTCTCAGTTCTGAGATTATGTTGAATGCATTTATCTAATGGGTCCGACTGGCCAACCATATAATTAAAGACATGCTATTAATTTAATCGGTCAATTAAAGTCCCGTACCAATTTTAAAAAGATGCTCTTTATATATTGAAAAAACTTTTAATTTTACTAAAAGTAAAAAATATTTACTATTTCTGATATTTTTGATCCAAGCCAAAAAAAAAAAATCCATGTAATTGTTTTAAGTATTTTCTTGTGTGTTTTCTGTCAATTTGCAGCTTGTAAACCATTAAATTTTGTTCGAATTGGTAAAGATGGTAGCATTCATCCAGATGTCAGAAGATACAGTTTGAATAACCTGTGTCGACGCAATGCCATCATAGGTGAGTGGCCTTTGTACATAATTTCATGTTGATATTGGTGCTCTCCAAACTAAGGGGCAATATAAAATGAATCTGTTCTTACATAGCCCTCTGGTTAAGGGTAGTTTGTTTAAAGGATATCAATGCTGTCATTGCTTAGCACTGGATGAAGATTAACTTTCCAACAATATCAAAACAAAATGCTACTCAGCGTCCTTCTGTCGATCCATCTGTCACAAATGCTTGTGAACACGCTAGCTTGAAAATAAATTCACTGATTAACTTCAAACTTGGTATGTAGCTTCCTCCTGTTAAGACAGCTGATGGTATTGCAAATTACCAAATTCCATTAAATGCCTTTATTAAATAATTTTAGCTTATCCATGCCAATATGTGTTGTGAACACGATAAGTAGAGAATAAAGTCACAGATTAACTTCAAACTTGGTATGTAGCTTCCTCCTGTTAAGACAGCGGATGGGATAGCATTTCACCAAATTCCGTAAAAAAAAATGGCTGCCATTGCATTATTTTACAATATTCATATCTGCATATGTTGTGAACACGATAAATCTGTAACAAATTCACAGATTAACTTGAAATCTGAAATATAGTCTTCTCCTGTCAAGACAACAGATGGGATTGCATTTCATCAAAATTCTCTAAAACAAAATGGCCCCCATTGCAGGATTTTACAATATTGACCTGCTATTTATCTCTGGGAGGGCTGGGAGGGAACTTGCTGTTGCCCTGGTGCTTTCGGATCCAAGGGCAATATAATGCGGATCAGTTTGTGATGTCGTCGTAATGTATTGCGTCTTGTGATTGTCCTGTCTTGTCTTTGTTTTCAAGTGTTGTTGAGGGTGTTTTCCTTCACCCATTGGGGTGGCACGCCGTCATGTGAGTGAAATAACCTTAAGTATGGCATTAAACCCCAGTCAGTCAGTCAGTGTTTTTATCTCTTAACAGTGGCATTGAGGGTGGTTTCCTTCAACCATTGGGCTATCATATGAGTGAATGGCCTTAATTACAGCTTTAAACCCAAATCAGGCAAATAAATCTGATTCTTAAAAGAATAATTTAATTTGACTATAAATGTAGCTTGAGATATTAAGTGTTATTTGTTTAAAAATGCTTGTACATGCACCACATGAAAAATCTTTCAAATTTTTACTGTTAATTACCTTTGTGAATCAAGAAAGATATATCATGTCATGTCACATTAAATAATGTGATATAATTATTATTCTATGTTATGTTAGATTATATTGCATTACATTAGGTTGCATTATGTTATGTTAAGTTACCTAACATTTCCTTTACGTTACCTTATATTATGTTCCATTACCTTACATTACATTACGTTGCATTACGTTAAGTTATGTTATGTTAATGTTACGTTATCACATGTTATATTACATTACGTTACATTACGTTAAGTTATGTTATGTTACGTTAAGTTATGTTATGTTACGTTAAGTTATTTTATGTTAATGTTACGTTATCACATGTTATATTAAATTATGTTAAGTTATATTACATTGTATCACGTTATATTATATTCTTACAGAACAGTTATACAGGTAATATAAAATTAAATTGTATTACTCATACAGAGAAACATAGGAGGTGTAATAACATGCTGGACTCTCTGCAGACCGAGGTCACTGTCATAGACACAAAGATCAACACTCTGAGGAACCAGAAGGACACACTGCCACCATCTGCTTCAGACAAGGTGAGCTCACAGATTATTATAACCCACGCAAACATAGTGATGTCTATTAGTACTTCTGTAGACCCATTTTGGTCTGGCCTATACTTCTTTTATAATTACTTTGCAAACTTGTGTATACAATTTTTGTAGCATATACTTTTTTTGTAGATAATTTTGGACTAAATCAGAGTACTATTTTCTTTTCTTTTAGATATGGCCCTGTATTTAGCATGGCTAGCCTATATATTTTTCCTATACCAGATTATTATGCACCAGCTACATGTACATGTGTGAAATAATGCAACTGCAAAACTGTATAAAATTGAGATCCCCTGGGTATGGACCTACTGTTGGGGGAACATTAACATAGCAAGACACTCCACTTTTTATGGCTGTGTCAGTATTGCTTTTTGTCCACCAAAAACATTTTAGTGTTTTATTGTCCACCACTACTATAGTAGGGGGGGGGGGGGACTTAGAAATGCTACGTCTGTCTGTCTGTCACAAATGTTTGTGAGCACGCTAGCTTGAAAACAAATTCACCGATTAACTTCAAACTTGGTATGTAGCTTCCTCTTGTTAACGTCAACCGATGTAATTACATTTCACCAAATTCCGTTAAACAAAATGGATGTTATTACATAATTTTGGAATATTCATACCTGTATTCTTGTCTGTGTACATGTATGTTGTAAACATGATCACACTGTCACAAATTCATGGATTAACTTGAAATATATCCTACTACTATAAAGACAACGGATGGGATTGCATTTCATCAAATTCTGTAAAACAAACTGAACGCCATTGCATCATTTGACAATATTTATGCCTATGTGTTGTGAACATGATTTTTTAAGATCAAATTCACAGATCTACTTGAAACCTGGAAGTTAACTTTCTTCTACTAAGACATAGAATAGGATTGCATTTCATCAAATTGCATAAAACAATATGACCACCATTGCATAATTTTTTAATATTCACGCCTATGTGTTGTTAGCATGATAATTTTTAGAACATATCCACTCAATAACTTGAAACTTTTAAGATACCTTCCCCCCATTAAGAAAAAGGATGGAATTGCATTTCACCAAGTTACGTAAAACAAAATGGCCACTATTGCATCATTTTACAATATTCACTCCTGTGTTTTTTGAAAATGATAGCTTGAGACAAGTTCACTGTTAAACTTTAGCTTTCTTCTATTAAGACGAAGTATAGGAGCGCATTTCACCAAATTATGGAAAACAATATGACAGCCATTGCATAATTTTTCAATATTGACACCTTTGTGCTGTAAACATGATTATTTGAGAAAAATTCACCAATTAACTTGAAATTTGTACTCTGCTTCTTGTTTAGATGACGAATTGGTATGGATATCACCAAGTTCAATAAAACAATAGCAACCATTGCATAATTTAGCAATATTTACGTCTGTACATCACATGTATGTGTTGTGAACACAAGGCTTGAACAAATTCAAAGACTTGTTTCAAACTTGGAAACTAGTTTCCTCCAGTTAAGAAACAGATGGGATTGCATTTCATCTTATTCCACAAATCAAAATGGCCATCACTCAAATTAATAACCTACATGTAGATGTGTTTGTATTTCACTAGGTTTCACAAAAAATATGACCGACATTGCATCTTGCACCAAAATGGTGATAAACACCATAACTTTTACTCTTTGGCTCATTGAAGACAAAAAATGGTTCTTTAACAAAAGCAGGAAAAAGTGATTTGACTGGGATTATAAGAATATTTTAAAAAAAAAGCCTAAAGTGGTGGACCTGCTAGTTGCTCAGCTTGTTACTGTTGGCGTACATTACACCATATTACAGTGAAATATCCTACCGCATGGCGTTAAACATTAATCAGTCAACCAATCAATCAAAAGTTGGAAGTGGTTAAACTCCCAAGAGATATGTACAACTCGATTGTGACCCATACATGACCTGTCAGATATCTGGTGTGTACAACAGCCCTTATTTGGCCTTGTGTTCTCAAACATTAGGGTGGCTTGTTGGTCGGATCAATTGCCTGTACCCCAGTGCATACAAAAAATAGCACCGTCAAGCTTATATTTGGTCATTTTTTATACTGTAAATTTACACACTTTGTCATCTTGCACCATATATTTTGTTTTCTGCTTCTCTTGTACCTGCCCGCGGCCATGGCTTAGTGGTTAGCGAGTGTGCTTTCTGAGCCTACTTTGATGTACCGTTCCGGCAATCGCGGGGGTGGTTTTTACGAGGTTTCCTCTCGGTTTTCCACCATAATAAGGCAAGAAACAGTGTGCACTGGACAACCCGTCGTCATATCAGTGAAATACCCTTGAGTACGCATTAAACCCCAATCAAACAAACAAACAAACAATCTCTTGTACCTGTGGAGTGTTAGAAGGGAGTTTCCTTTTGCTCTGGTACTCTCAGAGCTGAGAGGCAACTTAAAGCTGATATGTTACTGATGTCTTTGTCATACGTCCTGTGATTGTCCTGTATTTGTCCTGTCTTGTCATTGGTTTTTGGCTGTGATGTCGAGGGTGGTTTCCTATTGTTTGTTGCATGTTTAGTCGAGCCTGGTTTCATTCAGCCGTTGGTCTGGCATGTCTTCATATGAGTGAAGTTTTGTAAAGTACGATGTAGGAAGTAAAGAAAGTGCATAGGCTGGGCTTTTCTTCCTCTAGTAGTCCATGAATATGAATTATACATAAAGTGATGATTCAGTATGTTTGTTTTTTAGTACAAAGAAAAGTAAAAAAAGTGGTCAAAATGGCAGTAGAACCTGATAGTTGTTTTGCATAAACTTGTATGAAGGAAAGATGATTGATAATGATATTTCTTTCTTCTGCTTTATCTTTACATGCCATCATCAGTAAACACTTGATTGTACCAGTCTCGTTTAGTTTGATGCCAACCAATGGCCTCATTTATCTGTTATATTGGCAGGTTTTGACTGAAATGCTATAATGTTCTATTATTTCTCAGACTGCTGCTATTCAGGCTGAGATCAATCAACTCCTAAAAAGAAAGCAAAAGATTGGAACAGGAAAAGGGGAACAAGAGGTATTTAAAATTTTACAGTGACAAATAGCTCCAGCTCAATTTCAGTACTGCTCTCTTCCCTCTTGTGTGGAAACACAAGTTTACTGCTACTCTCTGATTCTAGGAGCAATACAAAGTCTATCTGCTATAGAGTTTATGACTATAAATGGAATAATTTTGTCTTTTTGCATCATGTTTTATATCCTAAAGTATTGTTGAGAGAGATGGAATTTTGACCATATCGATGTCTGGTTAAGCTTTTATGTATAGCAAATACCATTCATATCCTAGCCCTACCTTTCAAGTTAAGCATGTTTAGTTCACAGGTACACAAGTAAAGGTACCTAAAGTAAGGGTAATTTGTTGAGGTCATTTTGCTTGGCTCAAGTTTGTTGAAGCGATTATACCTAATTTTTCTTGTACTGTTTTGTATTAAGAGATTTTGGTTAAATTCTGTTTTCATTTACAATATTTTGTTTCTTAATTTAGGATTGGTATTTCCTTTTATGATAAATATTGAATTCAACTTCACCCTCTGGCTATAAAAGGCAATATGTTCTTCAAGGCATGCTGTTATGGTTTTTTTTGTTGCACAGAAAGAAAATTTAGCTTGCCTGTCAAACTATCTGTAGGGTTTGCACTGTAGGAACAATAAGTTTCTCAATGTAGCAAAAAAGTTAACATTTTATGGTTGTGTTAGTGTAGCTAATGCTATTCAGTGCCGGAGAACTGTCATGTCAGTGGGATTAGACATCAGGCAACAAACCAGCCAACCAAACAAACAACCTACCAATCTAACTGCTGGTTTAAATTGAATGCCTAGCTAGGCAAGCTGACAGTAGTCTATGAAGCCTTTGTTGTATTGGGACACGTGATTGTAGTGTAATATCTTTGGTTATTGCCTCTGATGTCTAGGGTGGTTTCCTTCACCCATTGTGCTGGCATTCCATTATATGAATGAAATAACCTTAAGTATGGTGTTTAGCCGTAATCAAACCGTAAATTAATATTGATTGCCAGTGATTTCAAGTTGTGGCCTAATCACTCATTTGATTGGTGTGACGTAGGAGTGAAAGTGTGGTAAAAAAAACACTGTTTTGGGGTCAGAAGAAATGACATTCTTCTATTTTTTATTTTTTTAGCAGGCATATAACGGCATTCGGAATCGTAAAGAAGAATACGAATGTCAATTAAGACTGCTAAGAAATGCTGATATTGTGTGCTCTACCCTCAGTGGTATTGGAAGCTCATCTCTACAGGATATGCTTGTTAACAGGGGCCCTGCAGACCCCCACTTTACCTGTGTTATTGTAGATGAGGTAAGTCTTAACTTTTCACCAGAGAAACATTAAACAAGGGTATAATGTGATTTTCACTTTTTGTTCCAATATTTGCTTATAATAAATTGAATACTTATATTTATATTTGTGCACTCAAACAAGGTTTATGAGTAGTATGTTCAAGCGTAATCAAACTATCTTTAGCACTGGAAAGAAAACAGAGGGAGCTTCCTGTTGCTCTGGCATTCTCAGAGCTGAAGGGCAACATGGAGCCGATCTGTTTGTGGTGTCTTTGTATTATGTACTATGACTGTCCAGATTTATCTTGTGTTGTCTTTGATTGTTGCCGGTAGCATCAAGGGCAATTCCCTTCACCCAATGGGCTGGCACGCCGCCCTGTGAGTGAAAGAACCTTAAGTACAGCATTAAACCCCAATCAAACAAATAAAGAAATCAAACAGAATGTATAGGTGGGGTTATTTGAGTACACAATGTCACTTCTGTCAAAGGTGAAATGCATGTACCCTTGCGATTGTCCCATTTTTGCCCTGTTTTTGTCCTGTATTGTCTGTTTGTTTTCTGCCAGTCGAGGGTGGTTTCCTTCACCCAGTGGCACGTCGTCATGTGAGTGAAATAACCTTAAGTCCGACATTTAATACCCATTCAAACAAACACATGCTTTTACATATATCTTTTAGTGAATATGCTTGAAAAAAACTTTACTGGTGTACTAGTTACTGTTATTAAGGGACCTCAGTTATATACTCCAGCAATCATGGGGATGGTTTTAAAGGTGTCCGCTCGGATTTCCACCATATTTGAGATAAGCAGATTAAGAAGTGGATAACTGTCCTCAAATATAAAGTGAAGTACCCTTAAGTATTATGTTAAATTCCAACCAACCAAACAAACAAACAAAACTGTTATTAAGGTATGATTGACTTTTTCCTCCATTTCTAGCTTCTTTCATCACTGGCGGTGGTTGGAGGGAGCTCCATGTTGCCCTGGTGCTCTCAGGAACAGGAAGCCAATTTGTTTGTGGTTGTCTGTATTGTGTCCTGTTATTGTCCTGTATTTGCCTCATCTTGTCTTTGTTTGTTGCCAGTGGTGTGGAGGGTGGTTTTATTCACACATTGGGCTGGCACATCATCATATAAGTGAAATACCCTTGATTAGGACTTTAAACCCCAATCAAATCTTTCATCACTGACAAGTACCAAGTTATTTGTCAAAGGTAAGTAAGGCATTCATAGAAAACCAAAATTAATCTCTTCGCTATTTTAAACTGTTTTCCCAGGCAACACAGTGTACAGAACTTGATTGTTTAATCCCATTACAATATGGTATTACAAAAATGGTACTAGTAGGAGACCAAGAACAACTTCCAGCTACAGTCTTATCAAAGGTATGTAAAGTGATAAGCAGCTAAGGATTAAACTGTTAACAAATGAAAGAAGTTTATACTCATGTTTCCACATGTGTATATGCTTAGAAAGCGAAGCCTATTCAATTTAATCTTTTCAAATGTGGTATTCCTTGGTTTTCAATTAGGAACCACACACAGAGTTTAAGATTGACATTATTCATTCTTCCACCCTGTTAACTACACTCTTTATGCTGGAAGATCAAAATCTTGTCTAATCTCTGACAAAAACCCTTTGATGATTATACCGTACAAGAAAATCTAAGGATCTACTGGTTAAGTTCAAACTACCCACTATAGCAGACAACTTGTAACTCTGATTATCCTGTATTCATTGGTAAACTTCTTTTTCTTTTTAGAATACAAATTTACAGTTTGATTTCTTCCAAACCTTGGTTGAATATCAAGATTAAAATCTATTCAGAAATTTGTTTCTGGGAGTTTATCGAGAACATGAGATCTTCCATATGTTTTAATTAATCGACATAATTGTGCAAGTGTGATTAATATTAAGATATTTGTAAGGGGGAATTTACACCTGCCTTTAGAAATAGCGGAAGGGTTTTTACTAAAAGGACAACACTTAATTTGGACTGACGAAAAATTAGTAAGGTGTTACTAAAATTAGTAAGAGCTGTGATTGGCTGGAAATTTGTTAGTTTTCTTAATTTTCGAGTAAAAGTCATGTTCATTACTTCAGCCTTAAAATTCTTCTTTAACCTCCCAACAGAAAGCTAGTGAATCATTTTATCGCATTTCACTATTTGAGCGATTGTATCAACATCTTCAGCTACGAAGCAGCCAGGAAAGAGAAGAGAGTCCAGTGCACTTCCTTGATACACAATACAGAATGGACATAGAGATTTGTACTTTCCCTAATGAGCATGTGTACAACAACAGACTTCAAACTGATAGGTAGGCATCAGAATCATTTAAATATGGCCAGGGCCTGTCCATGTCAAAACATCCTTCAACACTTTTCGTACTGGTACAGTTATCTCGGAGGTGAATGGAAGCAATAACATTACACAAAAACGTGTAATGTTAACGGCTTGATGTTTTGTGCGCAAGCATGGAATTCAACCAAAGTAATCCGCGGATTTGTAAAAAATAACCCACATCAAACAAGCCCGTTTCTCTGGTAAAATCACATTTAAACAATACACTGTTCCTTTTTTATGTATGACTTGTTGCAAATAATTCAAATTTCGTCGGCTGTAAGTATTTTAATAATAATGTAGCTCCAATGTCGTCATCATATCAACACACGAATAACCTTTACACGTAAACAATAAACACATGGATAACTCAGTCATATGATGAAAGTAAATCCATGTGAGTTACCTCCCCTGAAATAAACCGCATTCCATCAGAGATTATTTACGGTACGGAAATGTTCGAGGTTTGTTCAGACATGGGGCCCGTCTTCTCCTGAAACTTCGAACCCATTGTTTAAGAGGAAGGTTGGACGGAGCTTCCTGTTCTTTTCTAATACCATGGCAGCCAATGGAAATTAAGGTTTCATTTTATTCAGTGGCATTACTACCTGAATTTTAAGGCATACCACCATGGCATACATGTAAGACTCCTGTAACCATATAGTTATATAGTGAAATCCCATGTTTTGTAGGATTTAGTGAGATTTGTAAACTTACCCGTGTTGTTTGTGGAAACTTAAACATTTTATCGAGGAGTTTTTAAAATGTAATGGAAAAAACTTTATGCACAGCATAAAACCCGATTAAACAAACAGTTAAAATGAGAATATAAAATCAGTAATATTTGCTATACTTTCACAGGTCAGTGTTTTGTCGAAATAAATATTTCAAACTGATGTCCTACTTGGTGTTTGACCTTAAATGTGGTCAGGAAAAAAACTTAGGAACAGGGTAAGAAATCCTTAAGTAATTCTGAATTTCAGACCCAGTGGGGGTAAGTTATGAAATTTCTTTCACCCATTTGGCTAACATGCTGTCCTTTGAGTGAAATAACCTCGGCTGATTTTCTGTGGGTTCTTGTTTTCCATCTTGTTATTGTTGTTGGCAGTGATGTTAAGCAGGGTGAAAAAAAATCCAAATTGGTTAATTTCTTGAGTTCTCGGACTTATGGCAGTGTGATTCAAGTACAGTCATATTGTTTTTATTGAGCCTTTAAGGAACACTGATCACAGCCAACATCTTAATATTTTATGGTTGTATTGGCGTATTACTTTTCTGTTGGAATGCATCGCTGTCATATAAAGGAAATATAAGGCTTTAACATCAATCAATAATATTAATTGATTTTTGATTGATTGCGTAACTTTAACAATATGTGTAAGGGTGTATCATAAAATAAATAATTTCTTAAACTACACAACCTCGGTGTGTATATTTTCTAACCATGATTTTGTCAAGGCCATGTTGGATGCCATACAATCGAGTGGAAAAAATAAATGTTATGTTTCTATTTTACCTGTCAGCAGTTCAATGGGAGCGTTCTTTTGGCCTGGGGCACTCTGTGCTAAGGGGCATTAGGAAGTTTGTGACATTTTTATATATACATGTAGTAATATGCCTTGTCTTGTTTGTTGCCATTGGCAGTTTCTTTCACCCATTTGGCCAGCACTTTGTCCCATAAGTATATTGTAAAAACCCCAAACAAACTAAACTGTTTATGTTTTCATCTAATAGAGCAATTGTGAACCAAGTGGAGGCTGACTTTGTAGAGGAGTTGTGTTCATATCTGATGAAGAAGGTGCAGTTGACAGTGGGTCAGATTGGCATTATAACACCATATCAGAAACAGAGGACACTTCTCAAAGATGCACTCAGACACAAGTGAGTTTCTGAGATTATCATATTCAGCCTGTGGTTCAAGGTTCTTCTCTTTCAGCAGAGGGCCTGCGGCTGTGGCTTAGTGGTAGCGTGTGCGCTTACTTATCCTACTCCAATTTACCGTTCACAGACTCGAGTCCGTCTGTCGACCATCAGGTATATGAGTGAGTCACACGATGTGGCTCCGGCAATCGCTGGAGTAGTTTTTACGATGTTTCCTCCTGGTTTCCACCGTAATGAGGCAAGGAACAGTGTGAAGTGGACAATCCCTCGACATATAAGTGAAATACCCTTGAGTACGATGTTAAACCCCAATCAAACAAACAGACAAACAAACTTTCAGCAGAGGGGCAAAAGTAACCAAAGATCACACCAATTGTATTATTGTTCGCCATCTGCATATCAGCAAATAACTATGTATATGTACTGATGAATACAGGCCATGAATTCTGATGTAATACCCATCTGTTGACTATCAAGTGTATGAGTGAGTCACATAATGTGGCCCTAGCAATTGAGCATTACCCTGGAGTATTACTTGGAATGCCATGAATCAAAAATTTAGCAAAATATGCAGCTTTCAGGATTTTTGTATATCCATTCTTCCCATTCCTTTGAACAACATTCCAGTCATTGAAATAGAGTTATGCAATTTTGTGTTTATTCTCATTCTGCTTTTACATTTAGTCCATCTCCCAGATTTTAACTATATTAAAGCCCTCAGAGCTAAGGGGCAACAGCAAATTCACTCATTGGGCTGGAACGCCATCTCGAGTGAAATAACCTTAACTGTGACACAACCCCAATCAAACAAACATATCCACTGTATTCAATGAGACAAAGTATGAAGTGGAGAAACCTCCATGAAATAAATGAAAAATCCTTGATAAACACCAAACAAACAAACAAACTTGATGACTGTCACTGTCTGATCGATATAAACAGTGCAGTCAGAACAATTTATCTTGTCTGTGGGACTTAAGTTCACTCTGCCATCCATAATTTATTTGTTTGATTTTTTTTATATTATAGACACTTGGGCATTGAAGTGGGTACTGTTGATGGATTTCAAGGTCGAGAAAAAGATGTGATTATTTTGTCCTGTGTACGGGCAAAAAGTGCTACAGGCGGTATAGGGTGAGTTCTGTCAATCCTTACTGTCAGTATATTTTTTTGTTGTGTAAAGAAAAGTTTGGAGTCAGCAACCTGTCACCTTAGCGCTCTCAGGCATCAGGAATCCGGTCAGTGTGTGATGTCTTTGTATTAAGTGTTTACCCCTTGGCCAATTTTGGCCTAGGGGTATTGTCGTCATCATGTACTTTAGTACGTCCGTCTGTTACCTAGATATCTCCGAAATGAAATCATGTAGGGCTACCAAATTTGGATATATTATGTATCTAGTGAATTGTGGGAAGCCTATCGAAATTGAGCATGCTCGTAACAGAATTTATGGAGTTATGCCCCTTTTTCAACTTTTTTCTATTTTATGATATCTCTGAAACAAAATCACGTTTAGCCACCAAATTTACATATATTATGTATTTAGTGAATTCTGGGAAGCCTATTGAAATTGGGCATGCTCGTCAAATGATTTACGGAGTTATGCCCCTTTTCAGGGTTTTTGTCGTTTCCGTCTGTTCGTCCCTCAATTACGGTGATCTCCTAAACGAAATCAAGTAGGGCCACCAAATTTGGATATGTTATGTATCTAGTGAATTCTGGAAAGCCTCTGGAAATTGAGCATGCTCGTTAAAGCATTTATAGAGTAATGCCCCTTTTTCAACTTCTTTTTATACCATGATATCTCTGAAACAAAATTACATTATCATACAAAATATCTGACCATATGAAGACTAAGTTTTCTAAGGGCGGATGTTTATATTAAGCCTGAGCCCCTTCTTTTTACACTGTAACACTAGTAAAAACTCTTGTCATCCTCAATCTTGTATCAAATATTATGGTGATAAAAGGAGCAGTATCCTTTCTGTCATTTATTTTAGTACCGGTACGGTCATTCCACTATCAATAGGTACTTTTTGTGCTCTTTGGCGAGCTGAGGTGTTTTGGACAGTGGATCTTCATGTTTTTCTTCTAATTAGTTTTGGGAGCTTTATTTTGGAATAAATTATTATTTTGGAATATTATTTGATAAAATTGACAGAACTCATGAAACATATTTTGATACAACTTAAATTACCAGTTAAGACCTACTTAATAAAGCTAATTGGAATTTGTAATATTTTGTTTTAGTGCAAAAAAAATTTAGGCAACATAGCTATTTTATCTGCATTTATATGCATTTGAATCATTATTTTAAAAAAAAGTTATTTTCACCTTTTACTCTTTCAAACATTGTGGTTAATTAATCTGACACATTATTAAAGAAAAAGAACTAATTAAAAAAAAGCTTGTAAATGCTGGTCTCCAGAAATCAGATAAGCTCAGATATACATAATTTTATTACTGCAACAACAACAACAATAACGTTTTTAACATATCGTTTGCTGAAGTTAAATACATTGAGATTCAAATTCAACTATTTGAATTGTTGTTAAAATGTCTTTCACTGACAGTGTATCACAGAACAATGACAAATTTTAACATTGAGCCTTGCAACAGTAGGCCTATCAGACTACGAAATCTGCATGGTTTTTGTCCACCACTACTATAGTAGGGGGAGGACTTAGAAATGCTACTCGGCGTCCGTCCGTCCTTCCGTCCGTCCTTCCGTCACAAATGTTTGTGAACACGGTAGCTTGAAAACAAATTCACCGACTAACTTCAAACTTAGCTTTCTCTTGTAGCTTTCTCTTGTTAAGACGACGGATGGTATTGCATTTCACCAAATTCCGTTAAACTAAATGGCCGTTATTACATAATTTTACCGTATTCATGCTGTATGTGTTGTGAACACGATAAGTAGATAATAAATTCACCTATGAAGTTCAAACTTGGTATGTAGCTTCCTCTTATTAAGACGACGGATTGTAGGCCTATTGCATTTCACGAAATTCCGTAAAACAAA
>JAQQZZ010130525.1:0-13826 GCA_030265115.1 Mopalia vespertina | reverse complement strand
AATTATAAAATGGATATAGCTCGATTAGAAAATTAGAGAGCATAATTCAACACAAGAAATGATGCTCGTTTTACATATATGCATTTTATTGCAGAGAGGAGTATCGCTTTAAAGTAGTTTGTATTTTTGTTTCCGTTGCAGTGAATACAATATTCGCATGCAGCCTCTCTATTGCGGTGGTCTATGCGCGCCATTTCTGTATAGCTTCTTACTTTATACAATCAGGCATATACATTTTTATTTTATTTTATTTTTATTTATTTAGTTTTTAACATATTCTTGCTTCATTGCAAACCTTTAGTCAATTTATAAATATACACCTTTGTTTGCCTGACAAAATTAAGGAGTATCAAAAATACATTTCTGCGGGTTTTGGGGGGATATAAAATAGTTTTAACATTAGGGTTAGCAAATCCAACAGACGAAAGGTTACTGAACATTGCGAATCTTTGTGCATTGTATCGAGTACAGTGTATCAGCTAGTGTTCGATGGTATCTAACACTAAACATTCATCACAATTACCGTTTCTATATATGTTTGCCAATTTTGTGTAAATATGAATTTATAGGGAAATGCCCCGTGAGTAATCTGAATAGTATTGTCTCGGCTTTCCTGGAGAGAGATACATGGCTTTGTAGCCCAACAGAAGGGTAATTCTGGTAAAAAAAATCTTCCTTCAGTAGATTGGTCCCACAAAATTTGCCAGGAACTTATTCTTAACTGAGGAAAACACCTTCATAAACGGATAGACCTTTATTGTGGTGAATGTAGTGGATTCCCCAGTGATGTGATTCATTTTTAGTAATACATATCTACACACTGGTATATATATAATCCTAGGCTAAGGGCATAGCTTTACTCAGATAAATGAGCACACATCTAAAATTCTTATCGACCTAGTGACACACTTCAGAGTAAGTTATTGTGGTAGTGTGTAATTTTGTGGAAAAAAAAGCATTGTATATCGGCTCATTATAAAATGACCATCCAATGCGTAAATGTACTTAAAGTATGTGTAGCTTTACCTCAACAGCTATATATAGTTCACACATTCTTGCAATGCTTGAGCGAGTTAAATTAACTCGCTCAAAGAGTAAAACAATATATATATATACGGGAAATCATAAGAACAAATTTAGTCTGCAAAAACGAACTGTATATAGTGGTTATCCAAAGGTTTCTCCGTCGTTTGTAGATATTTTTTTATTATCTTGTGTGACCGTTTTATATAAGCGAACTATATTTATATATATTTAGTGTTATAATCTCCTCAAAGAAAAACAGTATGCCATTTAATATATATTTTGAATAATATATACATGAACCGTTTTGATAGATTTCGGGACTCATTTTGGACAAAATTATCAATACATTGTTGAACAAAACAACATGCTGATGTTATATTTTAGGCACATTTAGTATTATCCTTAAAAAGTTTTTGTTCATTGCAATTCAACGATATAGTGCTTTTGTCGGATGATTTTAACATATATTTACTGGATAAACTCATTTTATTTATGAACAATTAACGATTCCAATTAATGTATTAAAACAGTTTGTGAAACCCTATCAAACTATTCTACATATGATCTTGTTTTAATTTGAATGACTAATCATTAACCTGGCAACGTTCAGATCATATGATTGTTCAATAATGTTTGCCCTCGGTAAGTGTAGTTCATATTTTGTGTAACTTATTTCAGCATTATAAATATTAACTTTTGAAACATTGTCCAATTCTTATAAATCGTATACTGCATGCATCTCAATGATGACATGAGAAGCTCGACACTGTGTCCCAATAAGTAATTATTGCGGTGATGTAAAAACAGTGTCCGACTTTAGTGCTATATATTGCGCCTTATGTGATTCCGTCACAAAAGAGGGACATTTTTTTAAATATAATTTCAAATATAAATTTAAATATAATTTCCGCATGCAGAGGTATAACATGTGATGGTTGGAAGATAGCGTACTTTGAGACATGGATATTTAGTCTTTAGTTTTAAGACAAATTATTTATATAAGACGCTTATTTAGCGCAAGGGAATCACCAAAAAGTTGTTGTGATTCCGTCACATTTATTGCCCTATTAATGTCACATTACCACACATTAAATTAAAAAAAACACAGTCATTTTGTCAATATTTATACTATTAAGCACTTACAATAGGGCGACAGTGATCTATATGTACATTTATTTATTTTTTAGTTACAAGTTAAATGTAGGCCCAAATGAAAAAAGAACGACGTTATTTTTAAGTGTGCATGGTGTAAGCTGTTTGGGGGTGGGGGTGGTTGTAAGAACTCGCGAATTGCATTAAATGTGGTGAAGGTTATCGGGGGTTGCTCAATATAGGACAGGTTTAGTGTTAGCTTTAGGGTTAGGTTTAGTATTAGCCCTAATCCAGAACTAAGATAGTTTTACATGACAGACATGCCCCCAGTCGGTACTTATATTGATTACCTATATTTGACCGGAACCCAATGGACCAAGAGAAAGGGTTCGCTTGTACCCATATCGGAAAATTATTCGGCCCTTTCAGTGTGCATAACAGATGCCTCGGAGCTGAATGATGATACAAAAGCATATGTAATGGTAATCCCCGGATAACACTGTATATAGTCTCCGTCTATCTACCTTTACCTTCGTCTTTCTGTCATCCTAAACCATTCTTGAATTTTATATGCAGGATAACTTTTGATAACAAGTAAGCCTTGTGCCTACCGTTATACTTGTCTAGGAACCTTAATTTTGTGTATAGTATATCCACGTACCGTCATTATATAGAGTATATGTAGCTATCTAAATTTAGTATATACTGCATTGACGAAACCTGGGTCTATTAAAGCTAGCAACATCCCTACGTATGCGTACCGTCCCAGTCTTTAGATCCAAAATACGCCGGAAAGCTTGCTATCAAACTTTTATTAAGGGACACTTTATTGCTGTAGAGTCTTATACCGTTTTCAAGTCAATGAACTGAAATCAAATTTGGGACAATCAAACTCAATCAAATATTAAGAAAATGGAGTGTAACCATTCCAAAATGCAACTTGCAGTGTGTTGTCATGCAGTTTAAGCTGGGATAACAATGTATATTATAATCCCAGGTTTAAGGTTGTTTTTTTTGTTGTTGTTTTTTTTATTAAATTTTGGGAAATGTCAATTCTCATATATAGGACTATGTTCTTACATGCATTCTTCTGTAAAACTACTATTACTTCTGTCTTTTTCTTTTTTACACTAATATGCTATATATAAGCTGAAGGTTTTTGTTTTTAATTTATGTTTGAATATTGGAGTGAGTGCTACCTGATCAGTCTTGTACCAAAAGCTGGGCCCCTCTGGATAAGGGCAGTTTGTTTGAAGATCAGCAATGCTGTTTTTACTTAGCACTGGAGGAAAAATAAGCTTCCAACATTATGGAAATGCTCCACATCTTGGTTGTATTAGTGTCAATAGGTTATAAATCCATGTTATACAAGGCTAGTATAAATGCTACCTGATAAGTCCGTCTTCTGCTTTTGGTGCAATGTCCGACAACTCTGGAAAAAGATTCTCTCTGCGGAGACTTGCATTCGATCCTGTAAGCCTTATTGTTTTTTTTTTATGGCCATGCAGTTCGAGTTGTAGCAAGATTAATTACATTTCAAAGAATATATTGAGTATTATAGCTATATTCATCGCCTTATTAAAAAAACCTTGACGAGATTGGAACTCGTACTTGAATCGGTTGGAATTGTGTCTCCGGCTGGATTGTGTTGGTGATGTTGTGGCGCTCCACCCTACCAGAGTTCACGGTTTGCAATATCACTTGTCAAATATTCTGATCTGTCAAATTTTTCTCATTTCCAATCTTGTTTGTTTATTTAAGACAGATAGGTGGTAGTGTCTGTCGATTATCTATTGCTTATAAGAGAGTTTCAGTAATTTAAGGCAGAGTAAATCTAGCTTAACATTTAAGGTGCGAGTGTTGTTGTTGTTGTAACTTGTTGAAAATCGGTTGTAAATGTCAGTGATCATTTGACATAATACGTGATAAGTCAGATATGGAGAGACAGTTACACAGTGATCTGTGAATACCGCGAATGTCGAGGGCGTGTGTAGTAGAAGTTGGGATCCGTGAAATGCGAATCATCGAGTGGGTAATCGCTTTACCCTGTCAGTTTCAGTGGCTTTTTACTGTTTGTTGTAAGAGAGTTCGCCTTATAAGTAAATAAGACCTACATATTACACATATATATGTACAGTAGGTCTTATTTGTTAGGGTATAAGAGAGTTAGTTCATAACACTAGATTAACAAGTTTCATCTTTGAACAAAAATTAAACAAACATTTATCTAATGATCTTTTAAGAAAATGAAAGCCCCGTTATTGTGAACAAGAGAACCCAAATGTCATCCTAATATTTCAATTTCAGACGACAGATTGCAACATTCTATCTGGTTATTCAATCAAATTTAACTCTTAAAATGATTGTTAGATTACTCGACTCCATGTCTGAAAGCTTCTTATTTTCACACTCATAGTACGTCTTGCTAAATGTAGACGAGAACGGTCAACCATTTTGAGATTACTTGGAAATAGGGCCTACCTAATAAATAAAGATATATAGAATTAGACCTGCAGTAACTGACCGCAGTCTCACAAGCTTTCAAAGTGTGTAGCGTATTTTTGCTCATGTCTACTCTTTTGCACAGGTCACACACTTGTTCATTTACCTAGCATGTGATTTATTTAGTTTAGCATTTCGTCAGAACATTATCAAGAAATAGATAAAGGTCTCTCTGCAGCTTCAGCTTTCCTGTTATTTATAAAGCAGAATTTCATGATGCAGAAATCGCAAATAGAAAACGAGGAAGGTGAACGATATTTTAGATTTTATATCACCAAATGTTATTTAATATAAATATACTTTTTAAAATTTTATACAGTCACAATTCACATTATATTCATCTTAAAATAAGTTTTGATAAATCATTTGCTTAGGAAATTAAAACTAGACAAAATGTTATTTAAAATTTGTCAATTTCTGTTACCATTAATTTAAAAAAAATTTAAAAAATTCTGGCATTTATCAGAGTGTGAAATCAATCCCAAACAGAATCAGGCTTCAGACAAATTGGATAATACCATAGTAACTAGTAAGAGTCTTGACTAGATTGGTGTCTTCGAAACACATATTCAAGTGAGGCTCACCACTGGGGTTTCTGAGCAAAGACTTGTACATGTGTCATCACAAGGAGGCATCTGTCATTTATAAATTAATTTAACACCAATCAAACAACCAATACTTTTTCAGGCTATATGGATTAACAGACATTCAATTTAGTGCTTGTTATGAAGATTAGTAATAATGCCACGAAGTCAACCTGTGCCCTCCTTGAGAGAAGTTGGATTACGTAACATAGCTACCAACTTTGAGAGTTACTGGTGTGCTGGAAACACTGCCACTCTTCTAGAGACTTCCAAGCTCCTTTATGTTATTGGACCCTTTGAATATCTAAGTAAGCAGTCATCTTTTATGTTTTTTGTCTTTTAAATCCATCAGTTTAGTGTCTTGTATCTGAGCACTAAGCCTATTAAGATATTGATCTTTGAACGGTTTTGTTTTGGAGACCACTCATTTGTTTCTTATTGGTTGTAGCGGGTGGTTGGAGGGAGCTTCATGTTGCCCTGGTGCTCTCATAGCGAAAGGGGAACAGGAAGTCGATCTGTTTGTGGTGTCTGTATTGCGTCCTGTTATTGTCCTGTATTTGTCCCGTCTTGTCTTTGTTGGTTGCCAGTAGTGTTGAGGGTGGTATCCGTCACCCATGGGATGGCATGTCATCATATAAGTGAAATACCCTTGAGTATGACGTTAAACCCCAATCAAACAAGCAAACAAACAAATCTTATTGGTTATATACTGAGTTAAACTACACACAGTATATGCTGTGTCCCAGATGTTACCAAGTAACCTACAGACATTGTTAATATTTTTTGCGCACTCTGCTTGGGGGCAAACACCGCTTTACTTAGCCAAAGGGTAAGATTTATTTTCCAACAGAGCAAAACACTTCACATTTTATATGGTTGTGTTCATGTGGCAATTACTGTTAGATACACTTCCAAGTTCTATCATATTAGTGAAATATCCTTGGGCATAATGTTAAACACAATCCTTCTATCACCCAAACAATCAATCAATCAATCATATTCTTGACTGGCTGCTGACCACATTAAGCAGGTAGTGACTAGTTTTTCTAGGTTGGGGAGCTTTGTGTGCAGTACTTTACTCTGAGGTCAACACATAGCCCTGGCATTTTAAGCTGCCTCTGTCTGTTTCACTTTAAATTTTTACATTTTTTTCTCATTCCCTTATTCTTTGTCAAATTTGTTCTTGTGATTGCCTTATATCTGGTCTTTGTTGCTTGCATTATTGTGGAGAACTTTTCTTTACTGTTTGGGCAGGCAGTTGGAGGGAGCGTCCTGTTGCCCTGGCGATCTCAGACAGTGTCTTAGCTAGGATTGGAATCTGCCTGTCACAAATCCCTATTCTGAGGAATTTTGCCCATCAAAATTTTCAACTCTATCTTTCTCATGTTAAAATTCAGAATTTCTACCTGTCATTTTAGCCATTTTTAGAAATGTTGATGTCCCACATGACAGGTGGATGGGTCTCAAGCTAAGACTATGATGTCAGATCTAAGGCGCAACACAAAACTGATGTGTTTTTTTTTTTTAAGTATTGCTTCTTGTGACTGTTCTGACTTGCCATTGTGTTGCCAGTGGCGTCGGCTGTGGTATCTTCTGCCCATTAGGCTTGCACATGGTTGTGGTCATATATAAAAGGGAAATATGCCTTAAGTATGGCTTACAACCCCAATCAAACAAACTTTTCTGGCATGCTATCATATTAATGGATAAATCTTTTGTACAAAATGGTATTTAATTCCAAATCAGACAATTTTTTTATATTATAAAGACTTTACCTTCCTTTTCTTCTTATGTTTCAGATGATGATACGATCCGAGAGCTTTTGGATATTTTATTTAACAAAGGACTGTTGAGAAGACATCATTTCCACTTACTTCTTCATTCTCACATCCGTCATCTCAACTTAGGAATCTGTAAAACAGTTGCTAATCACAGCTCTGTCATTGAAACAGTTAGTGTCAGATGTCAGGTATGGGGAAAATAGTTCGGATGTTTTACATAAATCATTTTCCAAAATTAACTAGATTTTTTTGTCAACTCATCTTGATGTCCTTTCTTACAGTAGTTTTCTTTGAGATCTATGTAATTTATCAAAATACAAGTCAAGACTTCACCTTACAGTTTTTGTTCTTTTACAACCATGCATTATTATGCTTGTGCCTCGGGGAAATAAAATACATCACTAATCCCAGTCAAACAAAATATAGTTTGTGAAAATAAATTATTATTTATTTTATTCATTTGCTTTTGTAGAAAATCACCCACCTAGACCTTGAAGGCCTTAACAATGTTCAGCCTAAAGTTTTGTGCAAGTTAGTAGCCAGTTTACCTCAGCTTTTATCACTCATCTTGACTCAAACAAAAACTGATGGCCAAGTCCTGAAGGCTGTCGCACAACACTGTCCACACTTACTAGAGCTTGATGTATCGTGGTGTAGGTTACAGGATACTGCTTTTCAACATTTTTGTAATCCTTTGAACAATTCAGACCTATTCCCACAGCTGAAACGACTGATATTTCGTGGAATTTGGCTCTCTTTAGACATGGTGATAGGTTTATTGAGGAGTCAGAAAAGGCTACAAACATTAGGGGAATGTTATATCATAGACAGTGCTTTTGATCGGATGTACGGGGAAGCCTTTCTATCTCTGAAAGAGGTTTTACCAGAATGGCAGCACAATTTATCAGAGTTGTCTATCATAAGAAACCCAGTGGAAAACTTAAACCTTGGTGAGAGTCTTCGGTTTGAACTTGTCGTTAAGTGCTGTCCTTTCTTGACCAAACTTGATTTAAACAACCTAACAGAGAGCAAGTCTTTGAAGCATGTTAGCAAACTTCAACACCTTAAGGAACTCCAAGTTTCTGTGCATAGAAAACATACGAGTGTGAACTTTACAGCTGACATTGTACCTATTCTAAAAGAACTCGGCGAGAACTTGAGATCCTTGGGTTTTCATGAATTGTTAGAAACAGATGTGATAACAATAGGGAGATTGTGCCCTAATTTAGAATCGTTACAGCTTTGCCTTTCGAACAGCACACACATAGAACAGTTTCCCAGACCATGTGACCATGTTGTCTGTTTTACTCACCTGAAAGAGCTGCAGATAGTAGATGATAGTGAGGCCCACAACACAATATCTGAGGGAGAACTCTCTGTGATCCTATCTAATGCTGCTAGTCTTACAAAGATTGAATTTACCTGTATATCTAATCTGACTGATACAGTCGTAATTACGGCAAATGAAAACCACAGTTTCAGTCAACTCAAGGTGGCTGAATTTTTTGTGTGCAATTCCATTACTAACGAAACAGGAAGTGCTTTATTAAGTTCTAACAGTCCATTGGAAAAACTGAGTTTTATAGATTGTAGACATATAACCAGGCAAGATATGGACTATTTCCATCAAGACTCCAATAAAAGGAACTTAAGCATTAAGCTCTCCTGGAGATAGGCTCGCCTGGAATGGGCTACCCAGTATAAATCCAAGGGTTGGTAGCACATTAGATCCCTGAGATGATCTTGACAGTTATATTGATGAGCCAGCTGGACTCGCCTCCCACCGATAATGCCTCCTATTACCCTTATTTCCGTCTTGTGAGTGAAATAACCTTAATGGAGGGGAAAACAAACCTATGTTGTATGGCTTACGATAAACTTTGTTAAGCAAACATATGTATGCTTGTTTATATGTATTCAACTGAAATGTAGACAGATACGAGAAAACAGGGTTTGAATACTTGATGATTAATTTAACCCAGAGTTTATATGAGAGCATTACATCATGGTCAAAATTTTGCAAGGGAGATAATTAGGTGTATTTAGTCTCATCTGCATTTAAAACATGGAAGTCATCAGTTGCCAACATATTTAGGCACAGTGACACTACATGAAGTTTTGGGGGAGAGTTGTAAATTTTCATGACTTTGAAATTATTTCAATTGTGATATAAATTACATCATGCCTAGGTGTATTCTTTCCATTTTGTCCCTAACCGAGTTCCTTTTCCCCTCTTTTAAGTAAGGCATTAAACCCCATCGAACAAACAGACAAACACTGAACATTTCACCTTTTTCAAATAAGTAAAGTACCCTTAAGTCGGGGCCAGTTTGAACCTGAATTTTTTTTTTTTTTTGAAGTGAAATATATCTTGCCCCCTTCCCAAATTTCGGTGAAAACTATGTATACTTAGCTCTAATTATTCAAAACATAAAAGCAATTTGCACATGTGAACATTTTTTCATTCTATCCATTCACAATGTTCATCAGACTTATGAGGCAAAGCCCCACTACGCTAGCCTGTTTTTTGCTTGGATAGTCAATGGGTGGGTGCTCAAACTTTTGAACTGGATCAGGCCCTGCTTAAGTACATACTTTAACAAGTAAAGATATAAATCATTCAGGGGGAAAATTTCCTCTCTGGTCTAAGAAGTTAAAAAAAGTTCACAAACTTCTCTGAAAGGGTTTCCTGGCACGAACATATAATTAAGATTGTTGTTGAGGTACATTATCATTCATGCTGCTTACAGATTTCAGAACTTGTGGGAAATGTTTTTGCAGGCAACAGGTTGTCACTATGAATGATTCCTACTTTCGGTTTTACCCCAAGCAACACGCTAACACAGACAATATTATGATACTGATAAAATACTAAAAGTATAATGTAAATTATCTTCCAAATCAAAACAATTTAAGTGATTTGTACTAATATTTAGTATATTGACTTTTTGTGAATTTTTAGAAGTCTTTTTGATTTTCTTGATAAAAGGAGGACCTGTTTGTATACTGTCCTACACAGATGATGTGTTTGTGCAATAGACATTATAGTGTAAACTGTTAATGGACAGGCTATATTGACCTTGTTTGAACAAAATATTTTAGAACAAATTTTTTAAATATTTCATTTTGCAGTATTTTGATGCAATATCTTATATTTTGATTGTTGAGATTTAATATATTTGTTGAAGCTTCTTCAAGTAAGAATTTGAGGAGGGTTCGGAGTGAGTATTTTGTTGCCCTGGTGCTCCCAGAGCTTAGGGGCAACATGAATCCGATCTGTTTGTGATGTCTTTGTATTACCTTTTGAAATTGTCCTAGTTTGTCTTTGTTTATTGCCAGTGGCATCAAGGGTGGTTTCTTTCACCCATTGGGCTGGCACGCCGTCATGTGAATGAAATAATCTTAAGTACAGCGTTAAACCCCACAAAAAACAATCCAGTAAGAATACTGGCACCAATAACATGAAACCAATATTTGGAAGATTTTACCAATTGTTTTCTGTTTCTAGGAGTTTCTCACAAAATTGACTTACGCTTGTACTACAATTTAAAGTTGGTGGCAAATCAATCAAATGTAACTTAGATATATTTGTCATCTGTCATTTTAGTTCAATTGCAAAGAACCAACAGTCAAAGATTCAGAGTCAAATTAAACAACATCTGAATAAAGCATTACACATACAGTGTATCTGTTCTTTCTGTGCTATACAGAGGTTCAGGAGTCCTGAGCAAATTTTTATTGCTTGGTAGAACTTTTTTTTTTTATGATCACAATTTGTTTTTGTGGTCTTTTTTCTATGTAGATTTCACGAATTAAGATGGTTGTTATAATATATGTAATATTAACTATATTTAAAATGGAATATACACAGTCAAAAATAAATTTGTTTTCTCTGGTCCTGATAAATTACAAATACATAAATATCAAAACAAATTACAATAAATAATTGATAATGCAGATTCGCAGTAATAAAGATGAGCATTATTTGATCAAATTTAAATATTCTATTTAGACAATACAAGCAAAAAAATTCAATTTAAACTATTGTTTGAAGATTTATATTTTAAATTATTAAATAACAATCATGAGATTAAACAATGTTATTGTAATTACTGAATAAATATTGAACAATCATTACCAGTGTTATTCATCTAAAGTACGTTAATAAATAGACTATCCTAAAAGGATTTAAGGATGAAACTGTAATAGTATGATTTGGAAGGGAACATATTTCTTGCTTTTTAAAAAAAATTCCTTATGCACAGTTTTTTTAAACCCCTATTTAAATTGAGTTATTGTCCTTTAAGTTTTTTTAAAAATACAATGCCATGAAAGGAAGGTGCATGTAAAAAACATGACCACATCTTATTTTACAAAGGTTGACTATCTTTGCTGCCGTACTTAGGAACTCTATCGACATACAGAATTATCTCCCTTTTCTTAATTGTAAACGTAATAGATGTTAAATGACAAAATGAATTCCTATTCTTTGTCTAATATATTGTAATTTGCTAAAAGTTAAATTATATTGAGTGAAATTTCATGAGTTACTTCCCTTTTTTTTTAAATCCACAAGGATAAAACGATTTATCAAGTTATCGCCACTTATCGATAGAACGTGACCCGTTTGACCACAATATTACAAATGTGAGACTGAAGGTGGATTTCTGGTGCCTTAGAAGTTTCATTCAAGTGACGCATCATCTAATTGCTATTTACGGAGTTGAACCACGTCTCATTGTTTTCTTTTTAATGTATCAGGGGTTGATGAAAGTAAAATATACAGCGGCTAAGCTGCACGTAAAATAAACTTTTCTGTTTGTACCCTAAATACTCACTATCCATCAATTTCAAAGCGAAAATATTCAATTTAAGAAATAAAGATTCAATTTTGAAGCAAAAACTAAATTTTGTTTGTGTGGGTTCGTTAGAATATTAGCCCCAGTAATTTCACAGCGAATTCATGTTTAACCATCAAAACAGAAGATACACTAAATAGTTATTTTTTTTGTAATATGCTGAAAATCAATTTGTGCAGATTGAAGTATTAAGCCGAAGTGTTCGGTATAGACGATTTAACAGAAGCATGGGGAGTTGCATAGGAAACTTTTTTTTTAAACCGTCAAAACAAGCTGTATATATACCGTCTGTTTGCTGCAACGGAAACCTAGAAACGAACTCTTTTCATTTGTTTCCGGTTTAATCTTTAATTAATCAATTCCCAGCCATCTCCGATCAGTAAAGCGTCGCTGCGTGTACTATTGCTTTCAACCTAATTTGTAAACTAATTTAAACTGGGTAAGCCCAGTTTGTTTACAGGTGAGTGAACTGATGATGCGTCAAAGGTATATCCGACTCCACTCCAAACTGCGGGTTTGCATGTCCGTCTGTAAGGCGATCAGTTTTCGGCACTTCGTTTGTAAAGGTCTGGTGACAAAGTTTGTACACAGTTTTCTCATCCCAAGTTACGGATCAAGCTTGAGTTTCATCATTTTTGTTTAATATTTGCGTTTTGGACACTTTCATTTAGAAAACTCGGCAAAACATCAGTTTTTGCACTTTTGTAGACAACGCTTCAGCGGATTGAACTGAAAGTTTGTATGCCACTTTCTCGTCACAACCTACAGATTGAGTTTTAGTAGTTTCATGCAGTTTTGAGATATTTTAATGGACAGTTCGACTTTAAAAAGCGGAAAATATAACTTTTTCGCACTTTTTTTTTACAGAACATAAATTTTACAAGTAGCTGAACCTTCTCGTCTAAATGCGTAAATTAACTAAATAATACTTTCTTAATATGCATAAACTTTGCGCTGTTGTCTTCCAGTATTGATGATCCACGTTGTAGGCTTTGCATTTCCACCAAAAAGGCTGATTTCATAGCCACATCAACAATACATCGAGTAACAGGTTAGCATAATTAATGCATTCCGCGCAGTTATAAAAGCTTAACTGAAATCAACTTATTCACATGTAAACTGAAACGAATGCGTTTTTTTTTAAATCCGCGAAAGGCACCAGTTCCTAATTTGCTTGGCGAAAAACCCTATTTTAGATCAATTACTAAATAATCAAAGGGACCAACTCAATTTTCGACCAATTACCAAACAGCAAAAGGGGCCCGGTTAACCTTTTAATAATGTGAATCGAATTTCACGGAATCAAATATTAAAGTTTTGACGCGATGCTCCGGAAAAAATTGTTACCCTCAAGTATCTAAAAAAATGTAGCATGCCGGCGAGGAGGAATCCACCACAGTCATGCATGGGGTTGTACAACCCCGCCCTCAGCGATTATAAAGATGATTCCAATGATAATATCATTTATTCCCGCTACCTACCTTGTTGGCTTCCTCCGCCGTTCAAACGAGATGTAAACCACTTTTTATCTACTCCAGTCGGTCGCTTAACTCAAAATTTGCGATAACTTTGCCTTGCGAGATTTACGTGCATGCGTGTTTCCCACGTTACCCGGTGTAGCAATGCTTATAATCGCTGAGAGCGGGGTTGTTCAACCCCATGACAGTGATCGATTCTACTCACCGTCCTGTTTACAGGGCTACGTAATATGCAGCTTTTAACAATGGAACTAAAGAAGATGAATTGTTTGACGTCCCTTAATAGCATAATGTAATAATTTGTCAATTACTTAAGTTGTTTGTTCAGAAATAAATTATACAAGAGATCAGCTCTTGTATCATTTATCTTTGAACAAACAACTTCAGTAATTTTACAACAGTAGGACTTCGCAAAACACAAGTAGTATTATTCCGAAAAACGATAACTTCATTTTGACTCAATATTTTAGCATTTATTATGCCATCATCAGGAGATAGTTACAA